>CAUYON010175482.1:0-25894 GCA_963573935.1 Arctocebus calabarensis
GTGATTTGAGCTTAAATGTGTTTATATCCAAAGACCAGACTATCACACAAGCTAGAACCTTATTACCAAACAATCTCACATAAAATAGGTGCTTAATGAAAGCTTTATATGTTTTTACTTATCTAAACCAGGGATTGACCATGAATGGAGCTTGCAGGACTGAAAGTTACTCCGGGTGAGTCAATGAGTCAGTGGCATATGAATTTGAAGTCCTAGGATATTGTTCTGTATTCCTATAAAGTGTATAAACACTATACATTGAATTTGCACTCAATTTATATAAAAACTTCTCTCTTCATTAACAAATTATCCTTAGATCACTGTAACTTACTTCATAAACTTTTTTTTTTTAATCTTTTTGGCTCATTTCTAATAACTTAAAACACACATACTTTGTATAGCTAAACAACATTTTCTTTATATTCTAATTCTACAAAGTTTTTTCTATTTTTTATTTGTTTTACCTTTTACTTTTTACTAAAAACTAAGACACAAACACACATTATTTCTACACGGGATCAGAATCATAGGTATCACTGTTTCCACCTTCACAGCCTGTCCCTCTGAAGTGTCTACAGGGGAAGTCAGTATCACACTTGGAGCTGTCATCTACTATAGCCACATGCTTTCTTCTGGAATAGCTCCTAAAGAACCTGCTTGAGGCTATTTTATAGTTAACTTTTGTTTTTTATAAGTAGGTGTATACTCTAAAGTAACAATAAAAATTATCATGTAGTAAATATTAGGAGATAGGAATGTTTCAGGTTCTTTATTTTATGGGGCCAGCTTTCATATGTGGTCTGTTGTTGACAGAAAGATCTTTAAGTGGTGCAAGGCTGTACTGTTTTCATGAGTGGAAATTCCATTTATATACTCAAATATAATTTGAATGAGTAATATAATTATTTCAGGTAGCATAATTCATTTTTAATTTTCAAAAATTATGACATTTATTGAAATGTTAGCATCTCTTCTATAATATGATATTTATAACTGTAAATGATAACACATATTATTATAAATGTATTTTGACATAGGTAAAGGACATATAAATATGTCATTATAAATAAACTTTGTTATTTGTAGCTACCTAATGTATATTTCAGTTTTTATATTAATATATAATTTGAGAATTTCAACTTTATAAAAAATTAAGGTTAATCTGTTTTTACTAATCACTGATTTCAAAGTGGTACAAATGAGGCATTATTTGCTAAGTATCTGAAAGAAAGAATGTCATCTAGCTAACCAGCACAGTAGAGAAGTTATGATCTTTCTCATAAATTAAATTTTATGATTTTATTTAACAAAGAAATATGAAAGTATTTAATTTATAGAAAATCTTAGAATAATAACAACAAATAATTACTAAGTTACTGTTTATAAATTTTCCTTTGTGCAAGTAAAAACATTTCACCTGTCAGGTTGTAAGAAAAGAGGTTCAATATAAAATACTTTAAATATAATCTTAAATGAATTATAATAAACAAAATATGCCTTTTGAATCCCGGTGTATAGAGCTTCAAGATAAGATTCCCCTGAGAACAAATGAATGAGTTTAAGAAAGACACAGGAATTAACAAAGAATCTAAAAATAAAATACAGAAAATATTTTACTATAAAAATAAGTGAAACCAAATCCCATTACATAAGAAAGAAAAGGAGAAGATACTTTAAATAGAGTTTTCAGATGCAATCAGTCTCCCATACACGATAATATTGCTCAACTTTCTCTTTTAAGGGACTCTGATGAGACCTGCCATTTTTTATGAAACCAGATTCCCTTGGTGATATGTAATTGCAGATTTATGTCACTTTCCTGGTTACTAGTTTCTGTTTGTTCCTAAACCTATTTTTCCACATGCAGAGGTTACATGTAATCTACTTGAGAAGAGAATCAAACTTTCTAATACACTGTTACAAATTTGTCAAATAAAAAAGTATGAAAACTGAGGTATGACAGATTTCAATATGTAGAAACATAATCACATTGATACAGAGAAGAATAGTTTAGAACATGTTCCTCAAATCTGTATCAAAGTAAATGACACAGGTATTATTGAGGTATGCTTGCTCAAAGTAAATGTAGCAGTACATTAAACTGCTCCCTTCTGAAGAGGGGTCTACAGATAAGCTCAGTATAAAACCATTAGCTGGGAGTGATGGCTCAGGCATCTACTCCTAGCACTTTGGGAGGCTGAGGCAGGTGGATTGTATGAGCTCTGGAGTTCCAGGTCAATGTAAGCAAGAGAGAGACCCATTTCTACTCAAAATAGAAAAACTAATTAGGCATTGCAGTAACTGTAGGCCCAGCTACTTGGGAGACTGAGGAAAGAGGATCACTTGAGGCCAAGAGTTTGAGGTTGCAGTGAGCCATGATATCACAGTCCTCTATCAAGGGCAACAGAGAGAGACCTTGTCTCAAAAAAAAAAAAAAAAAGACAAAAGGTAACAAACAAACAAACAAAAAAGCAAACACAAAAAAGAGAAGTCATTTGGGTACTGGTGTGAACAAATCAATTCTCAAAAAGAAAAAGAAAAGAATATTAAATAACTCAATAAGAAGAATGCAACTATTCATAAAAAAACACATTGTTTTAAGAATAAAATTTGTTGTAAGTTCATTTTAATATTGGGATCCATGAATTAAGGTTGTAATACATGTACCCAAAAGAAAATAAACAAATAAAAACTGAATGGAGTAAGGAAATGTATATGATGTATGACAGATTAAAAAAATGATTCTAGTACCAGAAAAAATGCAGAGAGAGCTTAAACACATTTTCAAGTGAAGTTTTAGAGGAAAACAAGGGTATATTGGGTCTGAGAAATGGCATTAGTAAATAGGTTACTGCCTTCTCTGGAATGATACAATAAATATTTGTCTGATTATATATGCTGACAAAAATGGCAAAGACAGTCAATGCTTATTACATACAATTTACACATAGTTTTATTGTTAAACAATTTTGCTTCTAAGCTGGTTGCTGTCTTTTATTTTTTCAGTGAGTGCGCCGCTAAATGTCTCTTTCATAGCTTGAAAAAAATGTTTTTTCTTTTGTTCCTGCAAAAATACAATTTCATCCTATAGCTGATATATGATAACAATATGATACTCTATTCATTTCATTTAAAAAATAATTTGATCTTTGAAATGTAAATTAAAAATACAGTCAATTCCCTCAATATCAAAGGATTCAAATTATGATAAGGCTATATTCAATCTCTTTAACTGATTATAGGCTCCATATCACTGCTTCTAAGTTCTCCTTGAAAATACCTTCAATTTCTTTCTATTTGACATAGGACTGAACATGAGGCATACATTTATTCTAACAAGATTAACATTTTTATTATAATTTTAGGTTTTCTAGGGTATTTTTTGGAGAAACACAGAATAAATCTTTATGAGAGTCGTTATTCGGTCAAATATTTCAAAGTCTTTTTTCTCCCAGAATAAGTTGAGAAACTTACAAATTAATTTTCTTTCCTTTAAATTTAACACAATAAGGTTAATTGATAAAATAACCCCACTAGGCGATGCAGCAAAAATTGGCAATAATAGAAAACCTCCTAGAGATCGTCAATTCGCCAAATGATTTGCACATTATAAAACCCTTCGTTTCCAGTTATATTCCCTCTGCGCCCTGAAGCATGCTGTTTGAAAGCAGCTGCTTTCCAAGGTTTGCCCTGTTGATATCATCCCTATAATCATAGAAAAAAAAAATCCTTCTGTGATTAAGAATCTTAAATATAATCTCTCCAAGAGTTGTTTTGGAAAAAAAATTGTAAGAATTACATATGAATATTCACAAAGTGACAATGATTCTGAAGGGTTACAGAAAGAGGGGAAGAAAGGAAAACTTGAGAATGCCCATTAAGGTCTTTTTGATTTGCACATCTTAGGAATACCTCCACACAAAGATCAGCCCAGGGGTTATTACTTGCGGAAATCTGATTGCCATTAGCCTGGGTCTGACATCCCCACTCCCACTGGGAAACATATGGCCTAGTAAAAATGGCATAAACAATTGCTGTTTTGACTCTAGCCACCACTGGTTTCTATCAGTCAGACCAGTGGTGTAATTAAAACACACCCCTCCCACCACTCAGCTTCAGCTGCTGCCTGCCAAAATTTCTCTCTAGTTTCTGTTTTCATAAATTAAGCAATGTTGAAAGAAAACAAAAATTCTATTTAAAAGATAATTTAAAGCAGAGGAAATGTATGGTAGAATTCAAGAGTCCTGTGATTCACTCCTGGTTCAACTGTTCTTTAGTACCTACATCCATATTTCTATATCTATAGACACACAGAAGCACACACACAGTTATTTGAAATTCTGAGCATCAGTTTCTATGAGGTGAAAAACATATCAAAATCACTTTCCACCTTCAAAGCTGTGAGAAGGGATCATATTCTTTAAAACTTTCAATAATACCACTAAAATCTAAGTGTTTCTGTCTGGAGGCAATTTCTTCTATTTCTATAAATAAGAAATTATCAATCACTGTGCGTTTTCTGAGATGTATTTTCTAATTAAAAACAGGGGAAATTATTTGTGAGAATTCCTTTCTAAGAGCTTACTTACTCATGTATTCATTCATTCTTATACTAAATAGTGAGTAGTTTCTGTTTTTCGGTCATGTGATTGATCCTGGAAAATAGAATAAGTAATAGCTACAAGTCTGTGTCCTGGACTTTACATTCCAGTAGAGGAGATAGATAATAAACAACTAAAAGCATATATACTAGCCAGTGCTACTTACTAAGAAGACAAAGTAAGAGGAAATAATAGTAATGAGCTAAGGTCATACAGTTATATATATTTGAATGGATATTCAGGATAGGCATCTCCAAGGAGAAAGAATTTGACATTACTATTCCAACAGTACTAGACCATTTGAAACAAATCGGCAAGGTAAAGAAGCTGGATAGATGTGTTCCACATGAGTGTTAGAAGAGAAAGCATCTCAAATCTTGCCTTTCTTTGCTGTCACAACATACAAGCGAACAATTTACACACTGTATTTTAATATCTGATGAAAAGCGGATTCTTTTTCACAATGGCAAGCATTTGCCACAATGGTTGGAGAAAGATGAAGGGCCAAAACATAGTCCAGATCTGAGCATTCGGGTGGCGACTGTGGCTTAAAGGAGGCGGCGGGTTCAAACCCAGCCCCGGCCAAAAACCGTAAAAAAAAAAAAAAAAATGATCTGAGTATTCATCAGAAAAAGCTAATGGAGTCTGTTTGGTGCTCCAGAACTGGCATTACCCACTCCTGCTGCAGCTTCATGAAACCTGGTCAACAATTATAGCAGACGTCTACTGCAACCAATTGTGGATGTCTAATGCAACTGCACCCATTTCATGGATGAAATGATGAGGACACTTTCTATTAAGTAGATGAGACAGGTTAATAGAGACAAGCCAATCCTATATGCTACTCAAACTATAGAATATGAACTTGGAAACACTCTGTCATCCACCATTTTGACCAGACCTTGCAGCAAATAACTATCACTCTCACTCTTTTGAATCACTTCTAGCAATGAAAATATTCAGTTCTTAACAAGCTGTGGAAAATGCTTTCTGCAGTTTCATTGCCACTTGCTCTCAGAGTTTCTTCTCTGCTGGCATAAAGAGGCTATCATTAAGATGGCAAGACTGTGTTGATAGTTTATGTGCATGCTTTGATTAATTATACTGCTTCTAGTTTGAGATATAACCAACTAAACTTTGATTCAAATTAGAAATTTCAAATTTGATGATCAAAATCAAGGATGAAGTTGGAATGTTCCTATCATTAAAAAAAATAAATAAATGCTAAAGGTGATGACTATCACAATTACTCTGTCTTATCAATATCCATTGTATGCTTGTATCAAAATTTCACATGCATCCCATAAAAATGTATCTATAAAAATTAAAAATATATTCAGTGTGTGTATATGTATATATACACTATACATGTGCATAAATATATATATATTCACTATAATACTCTCCTAACTACATTATGCCAGTGACTTATATTAAACTATAAAATAATTAAAATATAAGCATCATATATAAATTATATCAGAGTTTCTCTCATATCATTGATTTACTATGTTTTTATATATAGCAATAAAATATGTGTCCATTACATTTTTAATAATGGAATTTTATTTTCAGCTGACTTAGACAGTAATCGTCTCAATCATCTTTAGGATATAATAAAAATATAAATGCAGGAAATAATAGTTATTCTAAATTTGTAATATTTGAAAGCTCATCCATGTTTCTATTGTATACTTGATTTCCATATGATTTTTGATTTGCTTTATTAAAGGGAAAACGTGGAAATACATTTACAGAAATCCCTTTATTCTGTGCTTCCTGGTTAGACACCTCTTTTCAGAAAATTATATGTAATTTGGAAGTGAGACGAGAAAAATAAATCATCATTTTCAGCAAGCAGCTAAGGTTAAGATTATTGTCAGCAGCTTCCAGCAACTGAGTCTTGTGAAAATTACCTGCTTTTCTATTTTAGAGAGCTAGGACGCTTTCGTGCATGATGGTAGCTTTCTGGCAAACTTGGTTTCTGGATGTCTCGACATTAACTCCCCCGTCCTTCCAACAGTTGCATTTCCTTCTTCTTCCTTCTTCTAAGTTTTTCTTTATCAGAAATCCATAGATTGATTTTTTTTTTTCCTGTGGAGACAGAGTCTCACTCTATTGCCCTTGGGAGAGTGCTGTGGAGTCACAGCTCACAGCAACCTCCAACTCCTGGGCTTAAGCGATTCTCTTGCCTCAGCCTCCCAAGTAGCTGGGACTGCAGGCACCCACCACAGCGCCCAGGTAATTTTTGATGCAGTTCGGCCGGGGCCGGGTTTGAACCCGCAGCCCTCGGTATATGGGGTCAGCACCCTACTCGTTGAGCCACAGGCACCGCCATAGATTGATTTTTGTTTCCTTAACTGAAGCCCAAATACATATTCTAAATATGTGCAATGTGTATAAGCAGCATTAACATCAAGATAATGTATGCTTACTAAAACCAATATAGATATTGATAAGATTTCAGTTAAAGTGATTTTATTATATTTTTCAGAATCCAGTGAGACAAAAATAATCCACAACAGCTATTTCAAGTAGGTATATTAGCAGGAATTTTTAAAGTAGGAGATGGAGAACTGAAAAAAGTCAAAAGAGAAGATTAAATTACAAAGTTAGGGACTTCAGAAATAGCAATCTCCTGTCCATCTAGGAGAACAAAGAGAAGAAGTTCATGTTTGCTGAACTTAGAAGGTTGGAAAAGCAGCCTGGGAGGGTTAGGAAGCAGACTCCTGAGGCGGGGTCTTGTGTGCTGGCACCAAGGCCTACTGTGTTTAGAGGAAGGGGTCACCACACTGCACTCAGGTATTTGGGTGGGAGCCCTGCAGAGCTGCTGCTGGAACCTCGGGAGGGCAACGAGGCTGGCTCTCTTAGAATGAAAGAAGCTGGACATCAGGACAAACTACAGAGATACCTCATTTTTGTTTTGTACTTCACAGAGTGTTTTTTACAAATTGAAGTTTTGTGACAACATTGTGTCAAATAGCACCACTTTTCCAACAGCATGTTCTCACTTCATGTCTCTGTGTCACATTTAGGTAATTCCCTCAGTATTTCTAACTTTTATGTTTGCTATTGCACTGGTTTTGGAGCAACACATAATAGACCTATAGAAAATGGTGAACTTGATAAATGTTGCACATATTCTGACTGACCCTTTACCAGCCATTGCCCTGTCTCTCCCCTCCCCTTAAACCTACTTACTGTCTAAAACACAATAATATGGAAATCTAGCCACTTACTAACTATTCAATAGCCTCTCGGTGTTCAAATAAAAGGAAGAATCACAAATCTACTACTTTAAATAAAAAACTAGAAATAATTAAGCTTAGTGAGGAAGGCACATCCAATTTTAGATAGGTGGATAACTAGAACCCTGGTACCAGTTAACTAAGTGGTGAATGCAAGGGAAACATTTTTGAAAGAAACTAAAATGTTACATAAACACATGAGTGATATGAAAGTGGAACAGACTCATTACTGATTTGGAGAAAGTGTGAATAGTCTGAATCGAAGATCAAACTGGCCACATTATTCTCCTAAACTCAAACCTAATCCAGAGCAAGGTCTAATCTGTTCAATTCTGTGAAGCCTAACAGCCAAGATGAGAGGCTAAAGACTTAACTCCCTTCACCATAGCTTCAAAGAAAATGAAATACTTAGGAATATACCTAACAAAAGAGGTGAAGGACCTCTATAAAGAAAATTATGAAAAAAATTCACTATTTTTTTTATATGCCATGGAGCACATTCCTGATTCAGGAGAAGAGGTCAAAATACCACCATTAACATGAGATTGAAAGTTGATTCCAATATTTTGGTTGACTTTAAGCATTTCCAGATTTCAGTGGAGAAAGTAACTGCAGAAGTAGCAGAAGAACTAGAATCAAAAACCGAGCCTGAAAACATGACTCAATTGCAGCAACCTCATTATTTCATAAAACTTGAATGAATGAGCAGTTACTTCTTATAGACAAGCAAAGAATGTGGTTACTTGAGATGGACTCTCCTCCTGCTGAAGATGCTGTGAACATTGTTGAAATGACCACAAAGGATTTAGCATATTCCATAAACTTAGCTGGGCTTAAGGAGTGACTCCAATTTTGAAAGACATTCTGTGAGTAAAATGCTATCAAAAAACTTTGAATGTATCAAAGAATAGAGAATTCTTTCATAAAAGGAAAAGTACATCAAGTTGATTGCTAAAACTGGAGTGGTTATGGGGCAAACTTTCTTGTCTTATTTTAAGAAATTGCCATAACCACACCAATATTGATCATTCAGCAGCCATCAGTGTCCACCAGCAAAAAGATTACAATTCATTGAAGGCTCAGATGATCATTAGCATCTTTTAGCAATAGGTATTTTTTAGTTAAGGAATATACATTTTTTAAATAAAATACTATGGGACACAATAAACTATAGAGTATAGTGTAAACATCTCTCTTACGTGCACTGGGACATCAAACATTTTGCGTGATGCCCTTTATGGCAGGAATTGTTTCATTGCTGTGTTCTGGAATGAAGCCTGCAATATCTCTGAAGTTTGCCAGCAATGCTGTTGGGGGAAGGGCCAGTGACAGGAGGCATAAGAGACCTTGCGGACCTTCCCTCTTGGAAGGAGCAAGCTTCCTTCACTCTTCCAGCTTTCTAGTCTCACACTCTGCCATCTACTGGTAGATTTTAACATGTAGCCAGCTGACAAAAAAGAAATGTCATTTGCAGACTCCAATGCCAGCATGATAATGGAAAGTATATAAAGATGTATTTGGAGTTGGGAAATTAGACTTCAATAATTCACATAAAAATTGCAATTGTACAACTATGCCTGGAGAGCTCTTCTGCTATGAGGTTGAGAGTAATTGCAGTTGACAAATGAAGTAATCAAAAGTAAGGATACATTTAAATTATGATAAGATAGTTCATAATGACAGAGTATAAAATTTAAAACATCCAAGAACTAGGTGGTATATCAATTTCTAGTCTCGTGTAGAATTTTCATTTGTTTTCAATATGCTAATTTCAATGAAGAATTTAATCTCAGATTTTTTTTTTTTTTTAGATACAGAGTATCACTTTGTCACCCTCAGTAAAGTGCAGTAGCATCACAGCTCACAGCAACCTCCAGCTCTTGGGCTTAGGCAATTCTTGTGCTTCAGCCTCCCGAGTAGCTGAGACTACAGGCTCCTGCCACAGTGCCTGGCTATTTTTTTGTTGTTGTTCCAGTTTGGCCAGGGCAGGGTTCGAACCCACCACTCTCAGTATATGGAGTCGACACCCTACTCACTAAGCCACAGGTGCTGCCCTAATCTCAGGTTTTAATTATACTCGTGAATTACAAAATTGAATCCTGTTGTTAGAGAAAAAACATGTATGCAATAGGAAAGCAACTCCATTTAATCGGTATCTAAGAATTGTTAAAAATAATGTGCATGTGAAGATGCAGACCACATACATTGGTGTTTAAGATTACGTGAAAAAATGTGAAATATTCTATGTTCTGACGTAGCTAGAATTCCAGAGACAATAAAATACATAAGTTTTATATTTTCAAAATATGCTCCCAGATGTGCCTTTATTTGGTGGACAAACTTCCTCTAGATTTTTTTTTTATTGTTCTCTGAAGAATAACTTTTAATCTTGCAAATATAAGCTTGCTGGACATCACAAAATTGCTTCCTCAGGAAAAGGAGTAACAGAATTGTTTGGAAAGCTAGCCAGTATAGGGCATCCTGTGCAGAGCTGTTCACTGAGGACATTAGAAAATTTTCACAGGGACAGGGGAGCTGCCTCAGCAATGAAAATCATCGCTCTCTCTCTCTCTTTCTCTGAGCCAATGTTATTCCCACAGATTATGATGAATCGAGATGGACATAACTCAAGAGTGTTAAAGAGGAAAAAATATTCCAAATAGGTCATGTTAAGAAAGAAGATCAGCTAAACTGAATTTGTACACTATTGCAAGGCTTAAGGAGGTTAATAGGGAAGAGCTAGTTCCAGCTCAGTATATGACCTATACTGGAAACAGTCTGATCTATTGTCATTAAATTTGTGGTCTGGGGAAATATGTGCTAAGCAAGAACCAAGAGAACTAAAACCTTCGATCTTTTCCCAGCCCGAACCTGGGAAAGATTGAAGAGAAAAAGGAACAGTGGGCAAGCTAGAGATCGTGAGTGGACAGTTTTCAACAGCAAAAATGAAAGTGAGATGAAGCGGAAGACATCTGAAAATCAGGACCAAATGTACTGATAAAACTTTATTCCTCAATTTAGAGATCAGAAACAACTAACAGGTAACTTCTAAGTAAACTCAAGTGTTTTGGGACAACGTTGTATTGCGGAAACTGATAATGTCATATGCCAAAGACTAGCTGAGTAATTGGTAACATAAAAGAGATGGAATTATATTGTATTTCAATCTAACAAAGTATGTCATGCCAACTAGTAGAGTGTGTCACTTTTGGCAGTTTCAGGAAGGGACATTTTGCTGGAGGTAGTGACCTAGGAAATAAAGAATACTTGTATTGTCCAGTCTGAGGTGAAAAATCCTGGCTGAGAGTCAAATACCACATCACAGGCATTAATGGTCTGAAAAAAGAAAAAGCTGACATCACCCAGAATCTATTCCAAAATTCTCACCTAGGACCTTACATTCAGCAGCAGCACAAAGCATAAAACTGCCACCCAGGGCCATTTTCCTCTTTAACATCAAAGGAGAATGATAAAGTAATAACAATCCAATACTTTATGTGCATTAAGGTTACAGCATGTGTCATACCCATTTTCTGAAAGCATAAATGTTTAGTATCTAGAAAGAAATCCATGACTGTTTGGAGAAGAAAGGAAATAAAAAGAAAAAAAGAACAATTTCAAGCTCAGTTCTGTCAACTCAGGATCAATTGACATATCAAAATATTATAGATCAACAACTGAGCATTGCCATCTGGGCTTACACCAAGTCCTTATGCCTAGTGCTCATGTGAATCCAGTTTCATTCCAGAACTGCCTATCACCTTTATTAAATACTGAATGCTAAAGAAATGGTACCACAGACATATATCACAAAGGAACAAACTGATGCACTTTAACACGTAAAAAGTCAAGTTGTCTATGTATAAAAATATAAATACCTTGAAAACATGTAAACATAAAAAAACTTGATTAAAACTATTTGTGAGCAATATGACAGATAACATGATAATATCTTTATAAATAAAGAATTTTGCTATCCCCCAGGAGACAATGCAAACAAAGCAGAGTTTTGGGAAGAAGCTCTGGTGAGTACAGAGAAGCTCTAGGTGAAAAAGAATAGGATGCAATAACAGCTTTAGAATTTGTAATGATATCCATGATATGCTTCCAAGTATAGAAAAGGGAGACCATTAAGCAATATAAACAGCATCGACATACAAATATACCCACTCACAATAATCTTAGGAAGGATATATTATTACTGGGAAAGCACACATAAACCTATTGAATGTTATCAGTATTATTACAGTCAATTCTTTTCCTCCTTTTTTCTCCCATCAAAAATTCTTTTACTCGGAGAAATACCTAACAAAACACTCACAGAGGAAAAATGACCAGAGAATGAAGGAGTTCTAAAAGGTAGCCATTTATTGCTATTGAATCAATACTTATAACTCCAATGGCTAAAATAAACACAAAGAATGAGAGCTAGATGGCAGAGGAGCATTGTGCTCTAATTGGAAGGAACATGATGATGCTGTCAATTAAGGCTGGACCCAAAATGGATTTTCTCACTGCATAACTCTATAGATATTGTTATGTCACCTACAGTCCCTGTTGCTGAGTGTCATATAGTCTAAACTTTAGCATTTGTTGGGACCACGGTGGGTGTGGTCAGAAGGTGGAGGGCAAGGTGTATACATTGTTTTTCTTTTTTCTTTGTTGTTTCACTTACTGTGTTTTCTTGAAGTTTTTTTCAATCTATGTTTGTTTTGATAACTATAGTCTGTATTTTGTGCCAGTAAATTCTATCTATACTTGCCTTAATGATTCAATTATTCTTTACCCTTTCTGTTATTACTGTTGTTTCAAAAGTCTTTCTAGATTGTATATGAAAACCCTGTTACAAAGTAGTGTCAGGTTTTTAATTGTTTTTACGTTTTCTTTTGCTAAAAATATAATTTATTTTTCCCTATGGTACATTTTTTAGTAGAGAAATTATCTCCAAGCACCAACATTAAATGAAACTTAGTGATGCCAATGCCACTGAATTAGGAGGAAAAATAATGCATATCTTCTAGTGTTATAGGATTAAACTATAAGATTAAAGAGTCATCCATAAATTTCGGTATTTTATGACAGCATTATTAGAGCCAACATTGCTAAAACCAAATTTCCAAGATGTGCATGATTTTATGTAACATTTGTTTTAGTAATCAGAATCTGAATGTCAATAATGCTAACTATATAACAACAAAAATACCGAAATGTTTCCAGCAGTGAACTACACAAATTAGACAAAGTGTTCCATCAAAAGTATTTCTTGTATTTCCCCCCTGTCATCGATAATGTAGCTAGTGTTGCTGAAGACTGATATTTCCTGTACATTGACTGTCAAAAAGAACAGTTAGAGAATGTGGTCCACAGGGGACTTTACCTAAATGTAAAAATTAGCAGAGATTGACAGATGTCTGATCACTCTGCAAGAACAGGGTGGGATAGATTGCAAGGAAACAGTGAAAGAAACAAAAGACAATCACCTTTAAGGCCACCTCTGTCCTGGCAAGTGAATCAGTAGCTCTGTGTAGTTGACTTTCACGTGAATATTTATGTCAAATCGTCAACTTTAAAAACATTGAGAAATCTAAAAGCTAGAATTTTTGTTTAAAAGATAAAAAATATCTTCATGTTATTTTTAAATGTATTTTCCTAGTGAGTATTGAAGCAGATTTTTTTCATCTTTCTATTCCATTGCCATAATATTAATATTATAATTTTAACTATATGAACAATATGAACAAGACTCCTAATCATACAATTTCTCAATGTGACGGTACCTTATTAACTACTCTCTAATGTGACATAAAGCAAGAAAGGCAATTATACTGAAAATTTTATTACTTATGTTACATTTTCCGTGGAAAATACTTTGTTTTCATTATATGTGAGGCTAACAGAAAATTAACAATGCAAATTATCAGTCTGGGTCTCCTAAATATGAGCATTATTTATTTTTGAAGTTATACTGTAAGTACATCGGCATATGTATTTCTCTCTTTGGTTTTCCCAGCAACAGTTAACAAAACTCATTTAACCACAAATTATTCCTAGAAGCATTATATATCTGTTCGTACGATAAAGCAGGCTGAAGCAAAGAGATACACATTCTACTAAGGTGTTTAGATTATATTCACTTTGCATACATGCCAGTGTTTGCCAAAATAAATTAAGCTGGAAACCTATCATTTTCTTGTTACTGATAGAGTTCATCTATATTCAGTTGCATTTCCTTTTTAATATATATTTTACTATCCAGTTTCTTCAATCTTCTTTCCTCCTTTAGACTAATCTTCCCTTACTGTCTCTCATTATAATGGTTGCAGAGTGTAAAGCTTATTTTATGAACCTTTATAAGAGTAGGGAGCAAGGTAATTAACTTCCACTTTTTGCTCCCAAATGTTAATGCCTATTTTAACATGAGCCAAACACTGAACCTTTATTTTCTTCGAATTATCTAATATATCCTAGTCTCCCAGATGTCCGGTTAAAAGCTACGTATCAAAGGCACCATATTTTTCAATTCTAAAAATGACTTGCAAGCATTAAAAGAACCACGTGCAGTACTGTTTTTATAATTATAACGATTATTACATTGTTTTCAATGACTTGTCTGTGGGTCACACAGCTCCAGCACTGGTGACCTCTCCAAGGAAGATGTCATATGTTTTTTATAGTTAATATCACCAGGGCAAACTTCAGTATCTGTTACATGGGGAGAGTTCTCCAAAAATTTCCACAAACTAAATGGATGGGTGTGTGGGTGGAAAGATTGATGGATGAATAGAACAATGTACTAACTCCCTATCAAAGAAAATTATGATGGGAACCGCATGCCACACATAGAAATGCTTTATATCAGCATACATTGTGCAAGAAAAATGGTGTCATGATACTTAGCATAAATTTGTCCCACTTTTGTTCAGCATAAGCAGGGCTAATTATACATAGGAAGGCATCTGAAATAATTCTGAAAGACAATCTCAAAGTCTTTAAATTCATTGATGTCATCTCTTAAAAAGCAGCACTTAAGACATGCATGTAATTATGCAAGTCAATCATTTACATGAGAAGCATAAAAGCATCCTGAAGAAGTAGGGAAGTAATAAGCTTCAACAATTAACTTTATTTTATCTATTCAAGCATCTTAGATATTAAAATATAAGTTATCACACTACACAATGTCACTTGAAAATTGGAATGATGGCACCAAGGAAAAGGGTTCATTATTATCTCTATTCAAAGGTATCGAAAGCAGGAGCAGAAATTAAAGTCAAATATGGTTTTAAAACATGTTGGTGCATCAATGCAGTTTGCTCCCCTCTTTCTATATGCCAGGTTGTGTAGCTTTTTTGTTCGTGTCATTGTATTAATATTTCTTTGTTCCTTACCATGTAAATCTTAGTGCTAATGCTAGAATTCACTGCAAATATGACTTCTCCAGAATTACCACCAGAGCAAACCATCAAATGGCACACCTTTCCACGTTAGTTATCCAACTTAATCCAAGAAGAATGCCTTATCCTACTTTTAAGTCAAACTGAGTCCCAATTCATTATTGTCATGATCCCATACTTCACAAATTACAATCAGATTCTGCTCCTTCAAAAGGGCAAAATATTTATTCATTTTTCTTTATGCAGTTTCTCTTTCTCTTGATTGTACACAATTCTATGAAGCTTGACTAAACAGTTCATTACTGGGAAAGACTGCGAAACCCTTTGTCTCCAAGATTTTGGTCAGGTACACACTGATAAAACAACTTCCTTAGCTTCCTTCAGCTGTAAAATTTTGATGCAACTCAACTCATGGGATTCCTAGTAGCCAATTAACAGGCATATGCATTTATTAAATAAATATTTCATGAGCTAGGCAAGAAAAACAATGCCTTGGCTTCCTAAAGCTTACTTTATTGTGACAGAATGAGTGTGAGATAGTTAAATCTGTATACAAAAAAAAAAATTATATATATATATATATATGCTGACCAATATTTGGAAAAGAGAAAGATGAGTACAATTTCTTTGAAAAAGGTAATAAGAATAGCGTGGAACAGAAGATATAAGATTTGTCAACCCTATTCAAAAATGAAGAGTTATTCCTAGACATGTTCAATTTTCAGGAGGATACCGCAAAAGAGCTCAGATCAAAGAAGACAAAGAAAACTGTTTGATTTTAGAAAAACCCCAGCATCATTGTCAGAATTTGGGCATCATCAGTGATAGTAATGGAGAAAATGTTTGTCTAAAGAAATAAGTGGCTAATTGAAGTTCTTACTAAGGTATCCTAAAGGCACTAGAGAAGAGGATAGTTCCCAGATTGCTAAGGAACATAAAAAGTCACTGCACATACAAATGGGAAAGATGAATATTTAAGCTGATAAATGAATAAATTAAAACAACAATCTAGGCTCGGCGCCTGTGGCTCAACAGGCTAAGGCGCCAGCCACGTAAACCTGAGCTGGCGGGTTCGAATCCAGCCCAGGCTCACCAAACAACGATGGGTACAACCAAAAAATGGCCGGGCGTTGTGGCGGGCACCTGTAGTCCCAGCTACTTGGGAGGTGGAGGAAGGAGACTCACTTGAGCCCAGGAAGGGGAGGTTGCTGTGTCCTGTGACGCCATGGCACTCTATCCAGGGTGATAGCTTGAGGCTCTATCTCAAAAAACAAACAAACAAACAAACAAACAAACAAACAAAAACAACAATCCACATTTTCAGAAAAGGAGAAAGGAGATTTCAGTAGGAAAAAGGCAGTACAAAGACCCTAAGTGGGAATACATTCACAGAGTTCCAGAAGCATGAAGACCAGTGGCCTACGGAGTGGTACTTCAGAGCAAAATGATATTAAAGGAGAGAGGCTTAGATCATGTCCAGATATAACAGGGTAAAGAGTTGGAGATTTACTTTAGCATTATGGGAATCTGTTGAATGATTTTAATTACAATTATGACATAATATGGTATAATATTAAAAAATAGTAAGATACTGTATGAGAATGCTCAGAGTGGGGAAAGAGTAGAATTAGGGAGACCAGTGAGGAGTCTGCTATAGAAGTTCAGATGAAAAATAATTAAGTCTTAAATGAGTGCCTGGCCCTGGATATTGAAAAAGAGGGGTGTATTTGTGAGATAATACTACGGAACTTGCTAATTTACTTAGATATTAGGGTGGCAGTAAAGAATAGAATCCTGGATAACGCTTAAATATGAAGCTCTCACAACATAGAAGATAATTGTTTCATTTTCTGAGATAGAGAGGCCTGGGGGAGGACAATAATTTAAGCTGGGTATTATGCATCAAAAGGTGATGTATAATAGACAGTAAGATGTATTAGTTTAAGCTCAGTAAAAGTCTGAGTTGTCAAAAGTCACTTCACATAAATGGCATTGATCGTCGTGATAATTAAACCGACCACGAAGGGAGAGCGCGGAGACAGAAAGGGGAGAAGATGCTTAAATGAGTCATTGGGGAGAGCAGTGTTAGGCATTGCATTCTTTCTAGTCTGAAACTATAAAAAAAATCCACACAAATTTACTGGCTTAAACAAATGTATTATCTTAAAATTTTGAAAGTTACAAATCCGAAGTGCTTCTGTGGGGCTTCTGGAGGCTGTAAGAGAGATTCCATTTCCCTGCATTTTGTAACTTCCTAAGCCTGACCTCTTAGTTCTTGACCCTCTGTCATTCCAACCTTTGGTGATGTCACTGCAACGCTTCCTCTCACTCTTAGGCTACTGTTTCTTTTACTTATGAGGTCTCTTGTGATTACCTTGGGCTCAACTGGATCAGCCAAGATAATCTTTCCATCATAAGATCCTTAACATAATCCCATATGCAAAGAAATTTTGCCATGTCACATATTCACAGGTTCCAGGAATTAAGAAGTAGACATCTTTCCGAGGTCATTATTTTGCCTACCACAAGCAGGTAGTAGAACCTGGATTCGATGGAAGAGACTGTGTCTTCAGAGCCTATATTGCAGAGACTTTCTGGATATCAATTACCCTTGGACATGACTGCGGAGGGAAGAATATTGTTTAGAAAATAATGTGCTAAGATAGAGAATTAAATTTATAAATATTTTAAAATGAATAAAATATTAAAGATCACTTAAACTGGAGTATCCCGCAATTCTTCTGCAATTCTTATACATATAAAATAAAAATTAAATCAGTTTGAAGGTCACTAATTAGTGGTAAAACTAGGACTTATATCCAGACTCTTTTTATATGTCATCCCTTGTACTTTCCTCTCCACAATTTAACCTGATTTTTAGTAGACATGTTGATTGAAGACTATCTTTCACAGAACTGCTTGGATTTGAGTTCTGGATCCTTCACTTATGAGATGCATGACTTTCTGTCTTCTCTCTCTTGAATGTCTCCACCTGCCATGGAAATGATAGTAGTGCCTCTCTATTCCTGTGCTTATCAGACAGTCCAAGTTCTGTAGGGAGAAAAGGACCAATGGAAGTGTTATCCTGTAAGGGATCCATTCTATAGATTAGACCCACAACATTGTGGTGCTCCTTGAATTTCCTTACATCAATTGCTATTTCATTGAGACAATGGCACCATTTTTGGCTAACTTATGAGGAGTAACAGCAGGTACTAATTCTAACCTGAGTAATGGAAGGGTTATCTTGACACAGACGCCATACCTTTTCTATAGATGTTGTGTCTATCTGTAATGGTCTGGTGCCAAGAATACAAAATTGCAAGAGCCTGAAAGAGAAATCCCAGTTTTCTCTGTCATTTTTTGTGTGAGAATTTTTTTTTGTCTTAAGTCCCAGTGATATCTCATTACTTTTTTTATTATCACAATATATCTTGACATATTTCTAATGCAAAAATGGAGAAATATTAGAAATTCACATGTTGCAAGTTAGTAGTAAATTCAGATAAATGTAACATATTACTAAGAATTATTGTAAATGGGTATTTAGCATAATAAAATGCTATTGTAATCAGTGTACTATTAACTGTGAAATTGGTTACATTTAGCTAATAATATTTTGGTTCCACAAACATGAATCTTAAAATTATTATTTACTTATTTAGGTACTTTTAAAAAGAAATGCAAAAAGATGAAAAGAAGAGAAATCACTCTTAAATAAAAATGAAAAGAACTATAAATGATTACTGTACATTATTGTAAAATCATGCAGAAGATCCAAATTTATAAGGGATTTTCCAGTGCATTTTTCCCAAAAGATTTTGGTTTATAATATAAATAGAGGAAAACAAATACTCCCAATGACAGTATAGGGAACTCTGTTCTCTATTTTTCTCTGCCATAATATTTCATAATACCTCTCCCCATATTGCAAAGATAGAATTATCCTAGAGGGATTTTCTATGAGGAAACAATGATAGAAAATAAAAGGTTGCAAAGTGCCTTTGAAACCATCTGAAAGAATGACCTTGCTATTTGAAGCCTGTATTCTCAGTACTGCATTGCTATCAAGTGGCTATCCAGCATACATTTATTTCAGGAACATGAAACTTACTGGCTATGGAAAACACATTTCTTTTTCTTCTTCTGGTCACCTAAATCTTTAGAAAATTCTCCATTATTCAACATTTGATTTATTTTATTCTGTGCCCATAGGTTCTGTTTCTATTCCTTATGATACACAGAACAAGTTCATTATTTTTCATTGTTTCTGGAGGCAGAAGTGAAATAATATGTGTGTCTATGTCTCTCACAGACTAAAACCAACATATAAGCACAGTTTCATATAATTTATCCTTAAATTAAAAAGTTCCATGCAAAACTCAACTGATCTTTTCACTTACCGCTAATTAGAAGGTTGAAATTGTTATAATAATCTTCCACTAACAGAATTGTAATTGCAATTGCCTTTTAGAAAATATTTCACAGTTTTCGTGAGTTAGGAAGAAAAATGAAAATGTAGATCAGTCTTCCTTTTCAAATGCTATATCCACTAACCTAGACCAATATAAGAAATGAATAAATGAAAATTTAAAAAGACAGAACCGAAATAGAGAACTGTAATTAGGACAAATTCATGAATTCATTTATGACTTTGGCTAAAACACATCCCTCCTCAAACCAGCTCGAAGCTGCTTGCCCAGCAGGGTATTTCACTTACTAATGTTTATTGGCATCCTCAATGTCAGTTATTTTTAAAAAGCTCCCTTCCAGGACTTTGAATAAATTATCTATCAAGTGCAGCAGTGCATGGTAACACCCGAGACACAATTTGCAGTCTTGCACTGGCTCTCATTATTTAGTGTAAATGAAATCCCAAATCATTAAACTTTTTAAAACATGAAGGCAACTTGTATTAAAAATACTAGCATTTTAAAGTCTTTCTGGGTCATTTCTTTCAGTCCATAATATGCATAGTAATTAGGTTGAAAATAAATTCAACCCTCAACAATTGTTTACTTTCCTTTTGAAAGACAAAATTTGTTTCTGTCAAACACTTTGCAGAAAAGTTCAAGCAGGCTGGTTTCCTTCTGTTCACCTGGGAAGACTCCGGGAAAATTGGCCAAGAGAAAAGATAGCACAGGCAAGGGTGATAAGAAGAAACATATTCTGAATTTACAAAGTTACGTATTATATGCCAAGAAACTACATATGCTTCCTGCTGAATAATTGCTCACATTCTTAATTCTATGTGTCTGAAGGTTTTTTTCCCTCTTTTTACATTGTAAGCTTTAAAACATACTAAGGAGATGGGAAGAACTTTTCCTTGATCTGGTTAGACAGGTCTTATCAATTTCAAGCAAAATGGCAATACTTTCTTGACAATGAATTTCAACAAACCTGCAGTCTCTCCTGCTGTGTTTACTATGAATTTTGATGAGTTGTATATAAGCTTCAAAGCTATTTGATGTTGGCATACTTTTAATCCATAAACATAGATTCTTAGCCGATCAAAAAACATTTAGTTACAAACCAATATGAAGTAAATGTTATCTGCCATAGCTTGTTATTTGTTTACCATTGCAATAAGTACATATGGTGATACGATTGAACATCTTTATAAAGTGAATGTTGAGGAAAAACTTTAAATATTTTCTTTTAAGTTAACCAACATAGGTGTGAAATCACTCTGCATTACCAGTACGTTTTAGATATAGACTAACCTGTGGTACATCTGAATCTGTGGAACTACAAAAAAAAAAAAAAAAAAAAAAAAAAGAAGGAGAAGGAGAAGAAGAAGAAGAAAGAGACAAAAAGAAAGAAAGTCTATTGCACTTACCCAGAAAATTCTGAATGCAATTAAACTTTTAATTAATATGATTATTTTCCATGATAGTTAAGTTCCATGAGTGCAGCATATTTCTTTTTTTTTTCTTACTCAATATGTTTTCCTTATTTAGTACGTTCTTGGCATAGTAGATACTTGTTAAGTCTTTTTTATCTTAATGAATGAATAAATGAATGTATCTGGTATACTATGTTTTTTGAATTCTTGAGTCTTCTGCATTCAAATGTTTCCTTTGAAAAGGTCTCACATATAATCACCAAATTTCTCTATTGTTCCAAGTATTACAATGGTGTATTTAATAGAAACATACTAACACTTTCAAAAAATTAGAACTAATACAGTGTAAAACTGCTAACCAGTTCTAATGTACTTTTTATACTATCTGTGATTGTGGAAGGCAGCATCTAAGATATTCCCAAGCTCTTGGTATTGATATTGATGCTTCTGTGGACTAACCTCTCCGGAGTGCTCAACGGATCTAATATTAGTGCTATTACACTTTGGCAAATGTAACGGAAGTCAGTTCTGAAACTAGGTTACCAAAATGATCGCCTCGCCTCGCCTCGCCTCGCCCCGCCTCTCCCCTCCCTTCCCCTTCCCCTCCCCCTCCCTCCTATCCCCTCTCCTCACCCTGTCCTACTCCCTTCCCTCCCGTCTCTCTCCAACCAAGCACAAGTGTAATTTCCCTCTCTATGTTTTAGCCATAATTTACCCTGTGGTATATCTGAATCTCTGGAATTAAACAAAAAGTCAAGATTAATGACTTTTAAACTCCCCTGTCTCCTTTCTAAACACCTTTCCCTGCCTCTCTCTCTCTCTGTGTCATTGTCTCTCTTTCTGGTTCCTGCCTCAGACTTGGAGAAACAAACTGCCAATTTAGCAACCCTATACACAAGGCCCTGGGCATAATCCTGCAGTCCTCAAGAACCTGCAGCTTGAAAATGACCATGTGAGTAAGCTCAGAAGCAGGTCATTTAGCCTCAATGCAGTTTTGAGAACACAAAGGCACTGGATGAAAGCTTGGCTGCCAAGGAGACACTCAGAGTCATAGCCACAGAACTGCCTGGAGATTTCTGACCAAGAGAAACCATGATATAATAAAAGTCTGTTGTTCTCAGTCACTAAATGTTGGTTACTTACATAGATCATTAATACACTGAACATGCTTAAGCCTAATAATACTTAAGGAATAGAAACAAAGCAAATTAGGTTGAATCATAATGAGAAATGGGACAAATGATTGGTTAGTGATAAAGCTGGAAGAGCTGGCACAAGCCAGATGTAGTAGAGCCTTGATACCCAAGGCAGGGGCTCACTATTTTGCATTTTAAATGCAATTGGAAGCCCTTCAAATTTGATCAGATGAGTATCAGGACTTAAAATCATCATATATGGACCTTCCCAGGCCTTGTGTGTGTTTGCTTCTGTATCAGGTGTATTGGTGCCTCAGAGTTAATGGTAACTTGGGTTATTGCATAGAAATAACGAATTTTTTTCTCTTTTATTCTTGCCGGTAAAGAAACTCTGGCACTCTGTGAAAGAATTGTCAGCCAGAATATTCCACTTGCATTCAGAAATAATGCCAAGCTCTTTTCTGGAATCTCTTCCAAGTAGACTCTTGAAAAATTCATGCCAATTTTATAAATTTATATCCAGATCTGATGACAATCATAATAATAACAGGAAAGTAAAATGAGGTATAAGTAATAGAGTGTGCCCTCAAATGAGTGAGATGTTCTGGGACTTGGACCAGAAAATACCAGTGGACAGCCATATAGTACAGAAGGTGTTCTACTTTTATCTGGTATTTCTTGGACTTATGACATCATCTTCTTAAATAAGAAACTGGCAAAATGCAGTAAGCCCAAGGTGTCTGGGTGCATTGGTTAACGATTGCTGTGCAGTGACGACAACAAACATATAAAAATCTCAGTGGCATAAACATTAACAATTGCACAGTTTGGCTGGAGCAACTCTGTTACAGGCTGTGGTTCTATCGGGCTTAGTTTCAGGCTGTGGATCTGCTGTATGTGTCTTCTTTTGGGCCCAAACTTAAGAGATAAAAAGTACTTGGGGAACTGATTCATAGTAGAGGTTGAGAGTAACAAATAGGTATGTGAAACAAATTCTCCTTAATCAACACGTAGATTCATAATTTGTATGTTGTCTTCTCTGCCTATTTTCAATTGGTCAAAGCAAAAAACATGACAAAGCTCCCTAACAGGGGAGGGGAACTCTATTCTTCCCCTATGGAGAACAAAGCAGGTTATGGAGAGATGGGCTTCTGAACCAATGACAACTACTACCCTGTGGGTCTCACATTGTTACATCACAATACTAAAACATGGTCTTTTTATAAGAACCCTTGGATTGAATTCAGTCAACATTTTAAACTATAGCCAAGCTACAATCTGAAGTGTTCCAGGCTCCACCAGTACAGTCTTCATTTGACCCAGTTCTTTCAGTCTTATATACACAGATTTTCACTTTGTCCAGTTGACAGGTATTGCCTTCCATTCAAATCACTGGCTATGCCCAGCATAGTCTCCATCCTGTAGCCTGGGGAACGCCAATGCCACAATTTAATGCATAGATTGCTGACTTAGATAGAATACCTCTAACAATTCTAAGCCTCAGAAAAATAAGCATATGATTTAATGATTAGACTATCTTTTTCCTAGAAACAAGATGTAGTGTGGTCCAGTTCCTAGCAGAGAAGGGGCTCAATATATGCTGTGAGGAGATAATAAAAGAGTTTTAAGATTATACTAGGACTGAGTCCTCTAATTTAGGGTGAACATATTGCCACATTGACCAGCTAAATTTTTTTGTTTGGGCAGAGTCTCACTCTACTCAGGTTGGTCGGGAACCCCTAAGCTCAAGCAATCCTCTGGCTTTAACCTCCCAGAGTGTTAGGATTACAGATGTGACCTACAGTACCCAGCCTATTTTGCCTGTCTCAAGGTGTTGTTGTTGTTTTAATAATAACTCTTTATTCTTAAAATTCTCCTTTGTAACTTCTTAAATTTTAATTTACACATTGCAGTGTACATATTTATGGGTACACCTTGAAGCTTCAATGCATATTTATGTCGTACATTTATGATGATCAAATCTGGGTAGTTAACACAGAGGTCACCTCATACATGAGGTAGTGTTCTAAGTTTAGTCAATACTTTAACTTCTTTTTTCTTTCAGAATAATAGGAGGGGACACATGTTTTATTTACATACTTTGTTTTTGTCCAGATTGAGTCAAAGTTAAACTGTGCCCTTCAGTTGCATAGTGTGCAGTACACCCAATGGGTGTGAATTTACCCTCCCCCCCCAGCCTCACCCTCCAGCTGTATTTTCATTGACATTTCCTTCCATATGTGCACTTACATGCTGGTGGATTAGTTCCAATTTGGTGGTTGAGGACGTGTGTTTTTCCTCCATTCTCGTGATGTTTCACTTAGCAGAACGGCTTCCAGTTCCATCCAAATTGTCACAACAGATGCTAAATTTCCACTTTTATTTATATCTGAGTAGTACTCCGTAGTGTGCATGTACCACATTTTATTAACCCATTTACCTATTAATGTGGGGCCTTTGTGTGCTGTGATCATCAATTGTGTGTCTATAAGCATTTGAGTACAGGTGTTTTTTTTTTTATAAAATGACCTTTTGTCCTTGAGGTATATACCTGGAAGTGTGACTGCTGGATCAAATGGTAGGTGTGCTTTAAGTTCTTTCTGGATGCCCATACAATTTTCCACTGTGCTTGGCCTAGTTTGCAGTCCCACCAGCAGTATGTAAAAGTTCCTTTTTCTCCACATGCAAGCTAATGTCTGTTGTTTTGGGGCTTTTTAATATGAGTCATTTTCCTTGAAGTTAAATAATACTTCCTTGTGCTTTTGCTTTCCATTTCTCTAATGCAGGGTCCTCAAACTACAGCCTGCAGGCCACAAGCGGCCTGCCGAGGATGTTTATCTGGCCCACCAGGTGTTTTTGCCTCCACTGCCTGTCTTGTGTATCAGCAGACTCATCCCAGCTGCAAAATCTGTTAGCGGAAAAACTATTGGTTGCATTCCCAAACCAAACATATGTGGATTCACTAGAAAAGTTGCAAAAGGAGTTCCAATTTAGATTTAAAGAGCTTCATCTCCATGAACAGGACATACAGCTTTTCCATAACTTATTTTCTATTGACATTGAAAATGTGGAGGTCAGTCCCTGAAGTTGCTGCCCCGGTCTCTGACACCACTTCATGCCAGTGTCTCCTGCAGGCAGGAGCTAGGCGATGCAGGGTGCTGCAGGGGCGGTCAAATGCTCTTGAGGCTTCAGCTTTCCAGCTTCTCCATGGGGCTGGCCAGCAGCACCTGGATGCTCTAAGAATATTTCCACTATTGTTTAGAGGACACATGCAGTGGGATTCAGAGTTCCTGGAGAATTACCTTTGTGAGAAGCTGGAAGTATTTCTTTAAATTCTGTCTCTTAGTTTTTCAAAGAAACATCAAGAAACCATGAACAACATTAGTAATGAAGAGTTTGAGTGCCACTTGCTTGATGAAGGTTTTACTGCCAAAGACATTCTGGACCAAAAAAATCAATGAAGTTTCCTCTTTTGATGATAAGGATGCCTTCTATGTGGGAGACCTCGGAGATATTCTGAAGAAACACCGAAGATGGCTAAAAGCTCTTCCTCATGTCACTCCCTTTTATGCAGTCAAATGTAATGACAGTAGAGCCATTGTGAAGACCCTCACTGCCATTGGGACAGGATTTGACTGTGCTAGCAAGACTGAAATACAATTGGTGCAAA
>CAUYON010175484.1:0-29651 GCA_963573935.1 Arctocebus calabarensis
CTAATTTATAGCTTTCATATGAAGGCTAAAACCCAATTATAGCATAGGAATACAGGGAAAGGGGAAAGGGAGGGGATGGGAGGGGAGAGTATGGGTGGAGGGAGGGGAATTGGTGGGATCACACCTATGGTGCATCTTAGCAGGGTACTGGGGAAACTTACTAAATGTAGAGTATCAATGTCTTTATATAGTGATCAAGAAAATGCCATGAAGGCTATCTGTAACAGCATGATCAAAACATTTCTGAATGTATATGAATCGTGCCCTATGATTGCACCAATGTACAGAATTATGATTCAATAAAATTATAAAAAAAATGCATAATGCCTTTTCTCAATCCTTGGCACCAGAAAGTTAGAATAGGATGGTACATTTCATCTCCTTCCTGCTCTTAAAGAAAGAACACTCAGTCTATCCTTCAAGTACAGAGTAATATGGTGGAAGAGAATGGATCTTTACCTGAAGAGAAGATAGAGAGTTGACACCTCTGCAGACTGCACAGAGTTTATCATGGGTAGGGAGTCAAAAATCTCTCCTGGATTGTCTTCAGCTTTTTTCTGTTGAGAAATCTCTCCTGGATTGCCTTCAGCTTTCTTCTGTTGGTGCCCGGGTCCTGTGACAGGCTCAAATGTTCTAGTCTCCAGTGATGCCCCACAAATGGTCACTTTCATCAGTGGGACCCTGTCATCTTCATCTCTATACTGGTCTGACATGGGATGTTCTGTATCCTGAAACTTTGGATCCTGACAAGGAAAAGAGACAAAGAAAAGCACACCAGTTTACTGGATTTCCTCAGTTTCAAGCATCTTTTACATAGCCAAGAATGACAGGTCCAAAGAAAGAGAGTGGGGAAACATTTTGCTTAAAGAATTTGTCTTCTTCTCTTTTGTCATCGGCAGTTAGAGTCAGCAAAAAAATTGTACCTTCCTTTAACTGAGCACGACTGTGATCCAACCAAGAAACACATGGTCTTTTTCTGTTTGAGCATTTAGCTGGATATGCAGGAAACAAACCATTCAAACCATGTATGGGCCCTTGAGGGGTTTAAGTCGAAGACTGAGAAGAGCAGGTTTATCTGGTTGTTTTGGCAGGTGTTTGGCAGGACACAGAAGATGAACTGAGGGGGATAATTTTAGAGTCAGACAAAACCAGCAATTTTCACTACAGCAGGACAGCCTTCTTTGAGTTGTCTGAATACTGAGAGGACAAGTGTGGCTTTAATGACCACAGTCAGTTGACTTACTGTTTTCATTCAACACACAACAATATGTAAACTTAACCTTAACATGGCCTTTTGTGATGCATGTTGTAGAACAGTGGTTCTCAACCTTCCTAATGCTGCGGCCCTTTAATACAGTTCCTATGGATCGCAACCCACAGATTCATAACCACTATTATAGAAGTGGGGGAGACACATTGGAAGAATCTTCAGAAGCTTGAAATAGGAGGCTGTAGTTCATGTAGACGGGGGATGTAGAAAGCACTTGGATGTACAGTCTTGAAGTTTAGGAATAGGAATCTCTGGCTTAGCTCAAACTGGTCTATAGTTAATCTTCTCATGAGATGTGTGTTGGGTGGATGGAGGAATTGAGAGAAAACATAAGGAAGCAGATTTCACTTGTGACCTGAACATAAAGGACAGGAACCCACACGAAAAAGAAGTAGGGGATGAATCAAAGGAGGGTCTTCAGTGCTCAGCAAAGTTTCCAAAATCACACCTTGCTCAACGCAATTTGGGGCATTCATTCTAGAATCTTGTATCGGGTGCTGCATCAAGACTTAGATTCCCTCCTCCAAAAAGAACACTGAGTTATTTCCATGGGGAGTATGCATCCCCCAGGATATTGATTAGTGTAACTTTTATTGACTTCAAGTCATTTAGATAATGACATATGCTGTGTTCATAGGAGTAAATGTTCAGTTCTTTATCATAGGTAGTAACTATATATATATAAGTTATATGTGTGTATATGTATATTAATATTTATGAGCTTGTATACGTGTATAAGTAAGTAAATTTCTTGACTAACTTGTGAATTCGTTTGAGATAAAATTTATTTGTGATATTCTTTTAAATACATTTTTAATTGCTCTCCAGCACCTATAGGGAAACACTGGGGATTTCAAAGTTCTAAACCACAGAGACCAAGTGTAATAATCTGTGAACAGGTTGGTAAGATCACCACATGACACACAGGCGTGACTCTGAGAGGAATCTGCAAAGCTTCACTGGCTCACTCACATCCTTGGCACAATCCTCTCTCTTGTATCTAACACACACCCCTTTGGGAATATGTCCTTTTATTTTGAACAGGGAAAGTCTGTTAGTCCACTTCGTGTTGCCATAAAGGAATACCTGAGACTGGGTGTTGATAAAAGGAAGAGGTTTGTTTTGCTCATGGTTCTACAGATTGTACAAGAAGCATAATGCCAGCATGCGCTTCTAGGGAGGACTTCGAGTAGCTTTCAAATAAGCAAAGGTGAGGGGGGATCATGAGAGATGGAAGGAGGGGCCAGGCTCCTCTCAACAGGCTCTCAGGTGAACTAACCAAGTAGAGCTCACTCATTACCACAGGGAGGGCATTAACCTATGCATGCGGGATCCACTCCCATGACTCCAAAACCTCCCCCCAGCTCCACTTCCAACACTGATGACTGGTTATCAACCTGATATTTGGAGGGGCCACACTATGTGAGAAAGTTGCTCTAATCAGGTCTGACAGCATTTGAAATCTAATATTTTAGGTGCAATAAAACCCAAGCCAATGCCATTAAACTCAACTAGAAAGGATATCGAATTCTAAATTTATCCTAAGAGTAGCTTAAGAGGCCTAAAAAGGAGCAAAATGCTTTACGTTTCAGTTTATGTAGTCACCTCTGCTTCTGGGACCTCCAATAATATCCCAGTTCTTGAATATTCTAATATGGAACAAGAAAATGCCTGGAAATGTAATATAAAGTTGTTGTTACAAGTCCTGAAATAACTGCCTATTTATGAAAGGGAAGGGTTACCTGTTGCTCAATAAAATGGCATTGCAGGAAAAATTTGGAATATAATTAATCAGTAATTTGTTTCAAGTTCAGGCAATACACTTCCACCTGACAAGGTCTACTTATTTTGTTCTACTTCTCCCTGAGTTCTGTTTCTAGGCCTGTGGTCTGAGTTGGTAATTATAGGGAAACCAGTGGCAGTTAGCCTGTGGTCCTCAGGGAGTATCTCTTAGCTGTCTCCATTTGTCCCTATGGCCTCTTTCTCCTCTGGGGGCTTCTTCCTCTTTTTATCCAGTCTAGTGCAGTGCTAGGAGCTTTCCTGGTTTCTGCTACAGCTGCTGCTCTTTCGGGGGGGCAGGGTTGCTTTGGATCCTGACATGAAGAAGGAAATGGGGCAAAGACCTAACTCCTCATTTTGATGCAAGGGGCCTATATGACATCAGATCCCTACAGACGAAGGTTAAGCTCCTGTTGATCAGATGCCTGTCCCTGTTAAATGTTTCCTGTCTTTTTTCTGCACTATATCATTTATAAAATAAATGTTTTCAGGCCAGGTGTGGTGGCTCACGCCTGTAAACGAAATACTCTTGGAGGCCAAAGGGGACAAATTGCTTGAGCACAGGAGTTTGAGACCAGCCTGAGCCAGAGTGAGACCTTGTCTCTACTAAAAACAGAAAAAAAATATCTGGGCTTCATGGCAGGCATGTGTAGTCCCATCTACTTGGGAGACTGAGACAAGAGAATCACCTGAGCCCAAGAGATGGAGGTTTTTGTGAGCTATGATGACACCACATCGCTCTACCAGGATGACAGAGTGAGACTTTGTCTCAAAAAAAAGAAAAAAAAAATGTTTTCTATTGCCTTAGCCTGGATAGGTTGAGTGTCTGTGTTAATCATAGAAAGGGATAAAAACCCATCCTCACATATATCTCCAGGACAATTGCCACTTGCTCTGGGTTCCTGAGGTTTCCTCTGCTACTAGGGTGAGAGTCAGTAAGAACAGTTCCCTGAGATCTGTTCAGAAAAGACAATGATTATTTGACCCGATATGAAGAGAGGGAGCATTTCCTGCCTTTTGGTCTTGTTTCTGTTTGAATGTGTCTATACATATATTCCTTATATGCAAATGTATACGTGCTAACATATGTGTGTACACATATACATATGTAAGCAAATATATGTACGTATGTCTGTGTTTGTCTGTCATGAAAAGACCGCAGAAGTGTGGGTTTAGAGACAAATCGGTCTGCCTAGCTAGGTATTGGTGGCAAAGAATGTTGGGAGCCGAGGTCTCAGCTGTGTGAGAAGAGTGAGCCAGATAGGGACTCCGGAGAGAGCGGGAAGCCCAGCCTACGGCAGGAGGTCAGAGACTAAGGAGAAAGATGGCTTGTGAGAATTCCTCTGCGATGGAGTTGGCTGATACCTGTATACATATGTTTAATAATTTTGATATAAAGTATTCAATGTTAATATGCTTCTTGTCTAGTGCTGAGGCATAGCAACACCTTCCACCACCTCACACTTTGAGTAAGAAATTTCACCTGCAGCAGCAACCTGAGAAGGCGAGAGCTGGGTCCCACAGCGGGGAAGACTGAGTCCACAGGAGTGGAGCACCAGCAGGTGCCTCCGGAGCCCAGGGTGTGGGTGCAGGCCAGTACTGTGTCACACACGGAGGGTCACTCATGTGCCAGACCCTGTCCAGGTGGCCCAGTGCTTCTCAACAGGGAGATTTGGCCTCCCAGGGGACATTGTTTAGCAATGTTGGGGACATTTTGGTTGTGATAGTGGGGGAGGGGGTCACTGGTATCTTGAGGCTGGAGGTGGGGTAAACATTCTGCAGCGCGTAGGACAGTCCCCACAACAAAGCGTTGCCCTTCTCCAGTGCCGTTCGTTCTGAGGACGAGAAACCCTTAGCTTAGACATAGTCATTTTCAATTATAGCAGGATACAATTTAAATTCCTGGGATTTGATACAGAACTTTAAAAGTGTCCCTTCCTGTTCTAAAACATCCTACATCCTGTGGTTTGAGAAACTTTTCCTTTACATTTTTCCCACCCAGATTTCCCTTTTAAAACTTCACTCCCCCTCATCAAACAGTCCAAGGATTTGTTAAGGTACAGCTAAGACTCTGAAGTGGAAGACAGCAGTATCTCAGATGGCAAAAAAAAAAAAAAAAGGACTTGATAATTATTAGGATCAATGAAAAGTTCTTACATAGCCTGCGCTTCTGTCTCAGACTCATCATCAGAGTTTGTTTGATCTTTTTACACACTTAAAGCACTCTTCATCCCAGTTCTTCCTGCCTTGCTTTCTCTACATGGATGTTGAAAAAGGACTCATGCTCAGGGGAAGAAGGTCTCTGGAGGTTAAAATTTACAGATCAGGAAGTAGTGGAAGTCATGGGCTAAACAGAAAAAGTTCACTTATCTTTATTTCTCTGTTGTACACAGCATTTTGTCACCCCGGTCCCCTGTCAATACTTGTTACTCTATTATTTCATTCTTTGGAAATGAACCTTTTAAAAGGTTAAAATTGATATCTTGGAGAATACGGAGTCTGCATAATGATTTTAAGTGTAAGACCATGGGAAAAGTAGGTCACCCTCAGAGGTATGTAGAAGAGAAAATGGTTCAGACATTTGCCTCTGCTCATCTTAAAATATGTATACACACAGACTAATACCTGCCCCCTCAACATGTAATGTTTCAAATCAGCAGAAATGCTGGCAAGTAATTCATGAGACAGACCAGAGGGCAAATATGAGTCACTAAATATAGGCACAAACTTTAGTCGGACCAACTGATGGGACTTCTGCCAAAGAAATAAGTCCTGCTGCTGGGCCACCCTCGTAGATTTCTCCAAGAAACTCAGCCAGGTACTGCAGTCTATGGGGACTGGATTCTATGATTCTGAATTACCAGCACCCGTCATTTCACGTTTAGGGGAAAGAATGTTTGAGAGCAAATATTATTTCAAAGCAAGTAATGGAAGGAGAAAGAAAGTGGCAATATTTACCTTGTGTACTGGAATTGCAAAAAAGGTACGTTTAAGCTATTTAGGAATCCATGGCAAAATTTGTATATCAGTATTTTTAAGCTTTCCCATCCATAAGATTCAAAGAGAACATACATGAAGAATGCACATTCCTCCACCCATTCTTGAGAAGTCTGACTCAGCAGGCCTTTCCGAATCCGTCTCTGCATTTAATTTGGCGAAAAGTCTATTAGAAAGGCCAGCTCAAGCTTGTGAGGCAATGGGACGGTAACTAGGCACATGGTAAAGGCTTAGTCAATAAATTATTGACTTAATAATTAAGTCAATTAATTATTAAATAATTTATTTCTAGCTTTCTTTCTAGACACAGACATTTTCATTTTGCTTTCAGGTGAGAGGCTGGTTGATGGCCTTATTTGGATCTATATTACTTCAGAGAAACTAAACTTTGGCCCATTTATTTATTCTCTGCTTTGTGTTACATGTATTTTAGTCACTGTTGTAAGAAATTCCAAGTTTTACTAAGTCTTCCCTTTCCTCGAAATGTGAGACTGTGCACTTCTTTTGATCTTTGACCTTAGTTTTAACCTTCTAACCTAGGAAAGTTAATCACTACTTCTCAAAGTATCAGACAGCACTGTAAGGGGAAAAAAATGTATGTGAAAAATGCAGCATCAAAGTGTCTACTCAGGCTTCTGATTTTATGATTCCTAGAAACAACTTGCAAATTTAAAATCAGCATTAAATAATGAAGGTGGTGACAATGAAGTCCTTCTAATCTTCTGCTCTAAGGGAACTTGTTTTCCTTAGAGGCTAGAGACAGTTGGGTTCAAAGTGAATTCAAGTCCCAATAGATGAATTAAAGTTACATCCATGTCCTTTTGCTTTGTTGTTTCAAGAGTCAATATCATGGAGGCATTACCTACTTCCATGTTAGCTCGACTCTACACAGAGGTTGCCCAGGCCCCACGGGGGTCAGTTAACCTCTAACAGGACAATAGATGGTCCAATGGACAAAGAAAGACTTGTTAAGATAATCAACCCACTTGACCCTTACTACCCTGAAAATCCTTCCCTATGAGCAGGTGCACACACACTCATGTAGACGCACACACACAAACACACCCCTCTTTAACATTCCCCTTAATTTTCACCCTGTAAAAGATAAACCACATATGCTTTTCTTCCCTTCCCTCTAACTGTGTGGTATATAATGAAAGATCTTTCGTTAAGGGTGCTGGTGAAACACTAAATGTTGGGAGTGGTGAAGGAAGTGAGTGTTTAGAAGTAATTCCAAAGTTTGTTTGTTTTTTTAATTTTCTTTCAGATAAAAGATGTATAAATATCTTTGGTAAATGAATCATCCTGTCACCTGAATGAGAAATTCAAGTGCTTTCCTGTTTAATCCTAGCATATTAAAATAAAATTAAGGGAAATAAAGAAAATGTGGCACTAGAGAAAACTGTAGTGGGGATTAGTTGCCTTGGGGCAAGTTAACCATACATTCCACAAGAAATGGCAGAGTCTGGGGCAGGCGCTGAGTAACAGGAAGGGCATGGTGACCCACCAGGCCCTGGACCAGCTCAGTCGGGGTTGCCTTCTTATTTTAGCAGGATTCCTTGTATGTTGTTTGTATTCCTCAAACAACAGCAGCAGTATTTGAATTAGCCAAGAAAAGAAAGTTTTCCCTGGTTCCTAGTCATGGAATAACCTTCCCTAAGAAGAGAACAGGAACATCAGCTCCTAAACCTATAGCTTCTATTTTCAGAGTCTAAGAGGATAATTGGCTGGTAGAGTAGATAAAATCTGAGCTACAAACAATGAGTGTCTGTATGTGATGGTGAGCATATGTGCGCATCCGGGGGCAATCTGTGGTGGACGTGACGCCGTGACCCACTGCCTGAGCCTCCCACTGTAACTCAGGGACGTTCCAAAGGTCTCTCTTCCCACTCCTTTTCCAACCACTTACAAGTTGGAAACCCAAATAATACTCTAATGAGGCCCCCGCGCACACATCTCCATCTCCCAGTGATGACTAAGAAGAAGGAAGAGAGAGGAGAACGGAACTCTGTGGATTACTCACCTTTACGCTGTAGGAAGAGGCAGGGAGTCCTCCCAATACAACAAAGAAGAGAAAGCAGCATTGTAAGATGGCACAGTTCCTGCCTCATATGCTGCCTTTATTTATTCAGGTAAGTATATGGACTTAGAGTGAGAAGAGAGGATTTGGTGTAGGATATTCGAGAAGTATAGTCCAATGTTAATGGAAGCAAGTGGGACTATTCATGGGCATTAAGACAAAAACCTACAAATGGGGTTGAGGATCCAGATGAGACAAAGATCTGATGTATCAGCACCAGACTGGGGAATGATGTAAGTACTCCCACCTCACTCAGTTTTCAAGATGTAGGAGTGAGGAGGATCCCTGAAGGGATGACATATATTTGCAAATTTATGTGGGAACAGGTGGAATAGCCAAGAGATTTAAAGCAGTAGTTAAAATAGAAAATACATGTTACATAAGCAGATATATCAATGTTGATTCTGCTAAATCAATAGTATTCATAGCATTCATATTTTATTTCCAATGAATGGTTACAGATACCTCTCCACTTTTTCTTGACTAAGTGATTATTCATTTGCAATAATGTTTATATGACTATTCATATAATTATGTATTAATGTAATTGTGAGGCTATCATTCCATTTGCCTTGCCCTGTGTAAGCAGCAATGAGTATAAAAAGCTACACAATAGGTCTAAAATTACATAAGCAATTAAAATAGAAGGCAGGTGTTAAGTTTTCTTCACCGATTGAAAAGCCAAAAATTTGCAGTGCATAAAACGTGAGGCTAATGCTTAAGTTGATCTTCTATTGACATGATTTTGCTTCATTTCCTAAGAATGCATATCATCCTTGGAGTTGGGGGATAGAGGATGGAAACAGTTAGAGAATAATTGCACTCATATCTGTGCTTCCCTGCAAGATTTGTGGGGATGGGTCTCCTTGTCATAGACTGCTGCCCATTGGTCTGCCTAACACATCTTGAAGCACAGTACTGATGAAACGCAAGGGAAAGGAAGCCACCCGCAATACGACCATTGATCCGACAGGACGAGTAGATGATGAGAATAGAAGACAAATGAACTTGCCAGGTTCAGACAGACCACACAGTCCTTCCTTTTTTGCCTCATTCAACACCAACCACAGTCTTCTATCAAATTTCCCAGTTGTTTGCCTGTCTGTCTCTACCATTAGTGTAGAAGGTAGAAGGTCCTTGAGAACAAGATCTACATGACATTTGTCTTTGTGTCTTCAGAACCTAGCACAGAATGTGTGTTTTGATGTGTTGTACAAGACACATACATTAATGAAAAAACTCAATAGATGACATCTGGCAATTATTTTGTAGATTTGAACTAAAATGTCCCTAAACTCAATTACACTATAGCAAGATTTCTTATGCTGAAATTACCAGTATGTTCAGGAATTCATTCCAGAAGAACTTCACATCCCTGTAATCTAGAGTAAGGGGTGAGTTGCCTCCTCCCTGCTCAGCTCGATGTTTGGCGTTTAGCTTAGTTGAAGGTTATCAGCATTAATTCATTATGCCGTGCACAACTGGCAAATCTCCACATAGTTAGTTCCTCAGGGAGGTGGGAGGGGGATAAACTCCAGTATTGAGATTCTCACACTGTTTTCAATTAGAGAATGACTTCTATGTTTCTCCTGGTGAGGTGCTTTTGTTTTGCCAGAAGGACAAATATGCAGGCCCACAGATCTGTGCTCCAGCTGTCAGAATCCCCAAAGGCTAAGCAGGTGCTCTGCTAGATGGCCTGTCTATCCTTTCCTTGACACTCACAGATGTTTCTTGAACCCGGCCAGTCTATCCTTGTGCATTGCCACTGGATTCTGCAAGGTTAATTCAGGAACGCCCACGGGGTTTTTATTTTTACACTGAGGCCATGGCCTATAGGACAGAGACGTTCTGCTGAACAGCTGTGTGACCTTACTGAGCCTGGCCCTGATGTCCTTGCAATTGCTTTCCCAGTGTTGGTGTGTATATTTTCTGCCACTGGCAAAAGGTTATGGATCATATCTAGGTCCTTAGAAGAGAAAGATTAATTATTCATATAAATAGATATGTGTGTACATTTTTATATAACATATCTTCAATTGGCCCTATCACTGCCTATTACATTTGGAAGCTGTGTCAGATGAGAGCCCTTAAGAATAAAGGGGTAGTGGAGAGACTTCTCTCATCCTCTTTTTCTCAAATCTTTGATGCCCTCTGCAGCCAGATGGACTTGTCCAGTTATGATCAGCTGATCAGTTTACTCTGCTGCTAAAAGTCAAGGGTTTCCCATAACTTTTCACGTAAGAACTGAAATTCTTGGTGTATCCACTGTCCCAGACTCCCTCTATAGCCCCATGTCACATCAGCCCCAGCTCCTCAGTCCAGCCCTCACCCTTAAACCTGCTGTTCCTCTGACACACTGTGCCCTTTATCTGTTCCCCACAGATTCATTTCCATATCACATTGAGAGTTTGGAGAACAGGTTTTTGTCTCATCATGTAACTTTGCTTCAGAGTGCTTGTCCCAGGGACAGTTTTCCTTAGAAGTCTGACCATTTAATACCTATTCAGATGGTGCATAGACCAGACCCATGCCTGGCTCATTCCACACTGCATTGCTATGCCCAGCACTGTGCCTGACACGGAGATCATGGGCATGCTGAGTTCGGATACTGGCTTCCTTCGGATAAAGGAAGGATTCCTCATGCCTACACATGTGCTTTGGTTGGGATGTTAGCTGATACCTATCCTCTGGACTAAATGGTCTCTTAAAAGAGGATTTGGTTATTACATTTTATGAAAATCAGTCATGATGAAAGGTATCTTTTAACATCAGTTGTTTAGAGAGTCTACTACATAGCCTATGCTTAAATAATGTCCAAATGTGTGCCTGCTTTCCTAAACTCTAAAAGCATGATGCATATTGTCTTGGTTTGAACTTACTAAGGCATGATAGAGGATCAGTAAAATTTGCTACCTCTATCAATATCTGTATATGCCCTTTTCAGCTTTATTCAGTCACCACACAAATAATTATTCCAATAATTACACCAATACATCTTAATAGTCAATATTTTTTAATAAATTCCTTTCAACTCTGTTATATTTCCAAGGCAATATGATCTCAATTCCAACATTCAGAGCCAACTATAAAATAAGCATCTTCTGTTGCTGGGTCCAGTGGCTGCAAAATCCCAGAAAATTTTAAATGAGTATTTTGATTTTGTTTACATATGTGCCACCAGCTGCATCAGAAAATCTAGTTGGGAAAAACAGAAATCACAGAAGAAGGAGCCCATAGTGTAAACACCTGGATTTAAACACTCCACAAAAAGCCAAAAAGTAAACCCTGCAATATTAAAGTCAATCAACTGAGAGAAACCTAGTTCCCAGCGGATTTGAAATTGTTTAATTTCACATAAAAGAGACTGTGAATAAGTGGCAGGCAAAGAGAATGGAGTGTATGAAAATAAAAAGGCTCCCTGCTATAGAAACGGCCCTGTTTTATCATAGTAGGTGTTGGCAGATTATTGGAAGGGTTAGAACTCCCCAAACACACTCAGCTTCTCTTCTGATTACTAGTGGTTCTCAACCTTCCTAATGCCACAATGTATTTTCATTGTGACAAAGGGGTAGCGGCCCACAGGTTGAGAACCACTGGTTATACTCTTCCCATGGTAGAGAGAGAATCATTTGACCACCCATTCACTCTCCATCAGCAGGAAACCCATTTACTAAGGGCCAGTGGTCTCATTCAGATCAACACTTGACTGACAGCAGCGAGCACTGTGTTAAGTGTCAGGGATACAAAGATTAATAAAAGGAATTCTTTCCTACGGGTCTCTACAATTTAGTGAGGGCTGAAATAAATGCCTATGGATAATTGTGTACTATTCACAATGCATGATGTAATTGAAGTCAATGCTAGGAGTAGAAGTGGCAGAAAGGAGGAAATAACAAAACTTCACAGGACTTTGAGAGCCTTTCTTAGGAGAAATGATGGTGTAGTTGAAACTTAGAGCATACTTAGAAGTTTCTTCAGCATATAGGAAACAGAGGATTGGTGAGCAAATGTAAAAGGGGTTTCAAATGCTCATTTTGGGCAGAGAAAACATTGCAAAAACAAAGAGGGTGTTTCCAGGATTGCCCCGATGCCTGAGTTTGCGTGCAGGGCCAACAGCCACGTGTGCCTGCCTTCAGTGTCTGTGGAAGCTAGACCATAACTCCATGAGCATACTGCCCCAGGGCTGGCCCCTCTACCTGCTCATATGCTCCACTGTCTTATTCAACAGCACAGAGTCAGAAAATTCCTACTAATTTCAAGATGGTGACAGTAGAGCTTTAAACAAGCATAGACTCCATCTCAGAGGAGACCCTGGGACTACCGCACAGGTTTCATGCCCAAGAAGTCAGCCTCTGCACTTAGCACAGTTCTCAGTACAGAGTAACCTAGTAACTGATAAACAAACATTTGGTTTCCCCCCCACCCCGCCTTCCCTAAATTTAGTACGAATTGGGCTTGGGACACAGATAACAAATTTGGGAGTGGTAGAGCCGAAAGTGGGCAGAGGCAGAGGAAGCTAGTGTAAGAGGAAGATTCCACACTGGGTTGTACATGGCATGTTGGGATTTGATATTTGCCCCATAGATAAAGAAGCACCACTGAATAATTTTAGGCAGAGATGATTTCAGGGGTAGATTGGGAAATTGAATGTGGTGTCAATGTGGTAGATTAATTTGATGCCTGAGAAAGGGGAGGAGGAGAAACCACAGGTTTGGGGATCATTTACCTTTCCTCAGGCTATCAAGATGATCACTCCCAGTGGACACCTGCCTTGCAGGCTAGTTCTGAATGGACACGCCTGCTTCTCACATAAGAGTGAAGTTCCTTTGGAGCAGTGCTGGCATTGGTGCCTTTTAAATAATAGATGTCTAATACATATTTCCTGTTAAACTGAGGTTGCCTCAGCCACTGGAATGATCGCATCAAAATCTTGGCTCATATAAAGGTCTTAGGCTAAATTAAACCAAATTTATGTATTATCATAAAGTAAATGGGTTTAGTCTGGTGCCATGTATTACATAGACTCTACCTGTGATCATCAGTGTTCTTAAATGAAGTTAAATAACTTATATTCCCAGAAAATCACATAAACCACCACATTGACTCATAAATACGTTGCAAATCAATAAATGTGTATTCATTGATAAGGGAGAATTCATTATGACTTCATTGGTAGAGAAGAGGTGATGTTTCTATTATGAATGCCTAGATAGCTGTGGTTATTGCATGTGACATGTGATACCCAGTCATGAAAGATTGGGCCTTCTAACATCAATGCCATGGAACTGCATTTTCAGCCTGATTTTCAACACTGGCATTGGACACACCTGAGGAGTGTTTAAAATTTACTTTTGCTCTACTCCCAGCACAACTGAGTTAGAATCTCTGGTGGTAGGACTGGGTGTCTGAATTTTCTCTGAGCTTTGTTGAGTTATACCATATGTATTTTAAATATAACAAATCCTCCCATTTTTAAAGTGATTTCTAACTTACAGTTGTGCCTATTCAAGAACGTCACATGAATGGACGCAAACATTCTCTTTGCTTTGTTTCTTTCACACAGTTCTTTTGAGATTCATCATGTTGTGTATCTCAGGAGTTCATTCCTTTACACTGCATTGAAAACACTGCATGGTATTTTATAGTGTGGTTATACCATAATGCCTTTCTATATTCTCTAGTTGATGGGGCCATTTGGACTCTTTAAAAGCTTCCAAGATGACTGTAAAGCATAGCAAGGGTTGAGAATCACTACCACACAGAATCTTAAATTTGATTATTACTTTGTATTCTACCAAATGTTTTATATGACTCAGCTATCATATCTGTACTCACTATTTGACATGTTATCTGTAGAAAAAATTGAATTTACCACAGCCCAGTCTATAGCACATATTATTTAGAGCTCATAAACACTTTGGTTGTATGATTGTGTCACCTTAATATTTTTCTCTTCAAAATTATCTAAAAATATATATAGTTTTCAATAGTGTATGAACTAATACCAAACACATCCAATTATCCCTATTATCAATAAGTCTGAAAGGCCTAAAATTATTGGTGGAAGATTTATCAAAAAGTTATTGACATTCCATAAATGGAAAATTTTTGCCTATTAAGAAAGACTAGATTTGAGCCCCATGAGTATTAAACTATCTAATGTGTACATATTTCTGACCAAAAACATTATAAGAATTTTCAGTATCCAAGTCTAAATTTATGGTTCAGAACAATCTATAGGGGCAGAGCCATTTCTTTCATGAATGCTTGGGTTGATGATATGTCTGTGCGTTGCGTGTCCTGCAAAAGCAAAACTTGAAAGCGATAGGATCAGAATATACTGGAAACTTCAACATCACCATGAACAAGAATACAATAGGCTCTTTATAACTGTGGTTTTACATTCAAGGATTCAACCAACCTTGGACTGAAGAGAATAAAAATAAAATAAAATAATAAATAGTATACCAGATAGTTGCATGACATTTACATTGTATTAGCTAGTATAAGTAATCTAGAGATGATTTAAAGTATACAGGAGAATCTATATGTGTGTGGAGTTCCTAGAACAAATACCCCAAGGATACTGGGGGATGACTGGATTTGTCAGTGTTGAATCATAATGAAATTTAACCACCTCTCTCCCACCTGAAATGTCGCCATGGAGAACTGAGCTTTTGAAGGCTGACACTATTCATGACTATCACAATCTCTTTGCCGCAGGAAATAAACATGTTACCTGCAATTTCAAATGTTCCTTGTCTATCCCAGAAAAAAAAAAATCACTTTTTAGGATTGTTATGACTCTGCTCTGATTCTTTGCTCTTTAAAAGTTAATGGGCAACATTTATCAGACTTGATGGTTGGACAAGGTAAGGGAGACTTTATCCTCCCCCTCTTCTGTGGGTCATTGCATTCACCCTACTGCAAAAGTTCTTTCTTTTGGCAACCAAAAGCAGAGCATTTATTTCACAGACAATTTTTATTCTGTTCCCCAAACATAGGTGCATACACAGACACATTACTGAAGCAACTCCTGGTTTCTGAGGACGTGCAAGATCTTGCAGGGAGAATGATGAGGTCACTCTGAAGTGAATGATAACTGTGTCCTCTGGAAAATAGATGGGAGAAACGACTTTAAAAAATTACTAGAGGAGTATAAAAATAATCTTAATGAAACCAAAAAAAAAAAAAAAACCCAAAAAACAAAAAACCAGTATACCAGTCATTGACTGCGAGAGAAAGGACTTTGTATTATTTTCGTGTGAAGAACTTAACACCATTTCAAGGTGATATTCAATCAGACAGTTTATGACTTGTATACCGAGTTGAATGGTGTCCTCTCAAAATTTATGTCTTCCCTGGAACTCCATAATGTGACCTTGGTTGGAAATAGAGTCATTGCAGATGTAGTAAGTTAAGATGAGGTCATATTGGAATAGGTTAGGCTCTCAATCTAGTATAACTGATATACTTGTAAGAGAAGGAACAAGAACACAGAGATTCTGATGCAGGAAAAATAGACCTACAAGGCTTGAGACAGAGATCGGAGTGACACAGCCACAAGCTGAGGAAACCTCAGGGCCATCAGAAGTTACGAGAGGCAAGAAAGCATCCTCCCTTAGGGGATCAGGGGAAGATGTAGCCCTGTTCACTCCTTGATTTTGGATTTCTACCCTCCAGAACTGTCTGAGAATAAATTTCTTTTTTTTTTCGAGTTAGAATGGCTTTTATTAAAAAGTCCTAAAACAGCAAGTGTTGGTGTAGATGTCTGAACAATTGAAATTTTCAAAAATTCCTTATTTCACGGTCATAGGAGCATGTTTCACATTGTTAAAGATTTGCGGAGTATTAGAGTCCAAGGACATTTGAGTTCAGTCATCACTTCCATTCTACGTACACAAGACATTCTGTTGTGCTTTCTCCTTGAAGTCACTAATTAGGAAGTCAGTGCCCAAGGCTATGCCACAGTGTCTAAGATTTTGTTGCAGATGTAATCTCAGGCTCCACGGGTAAACAGTTATTCAGATATGGTTGCCATGGCAATGTTGCATTTAGGATAATTCTAATAATCACAAACAATACAATTACAAAAACGATCATCCACATCATAATCCTTCTTGCACTTTGGACCATCCATGGCCATCCTCCCAGGGATTTCCAGCGTGCACTGTAAGGGCTCCTGTGCTGCTTTCCCAACATAGACTCTGCGCTTTAGTTCACTCTGCCGTGGTCTCTACAAACATCTCAGACAGCACTGAGTGGTGCGTTCTTTTTATCCAAAGATGTACAGAAGTTGTGTTCCCACTCTCTTCCTGATGAAAATTTGTTCAGTGAACTTTATCTCAGCCCAAATTTAATTAGTCATTTTCTTGATTTCTTTATTCAGATCTTCAAGGACTTCTTTTATGTTTTCTTCTAGAATGCAAGTACGGGCTGCCCGTGGTTGCGGGAAGGATACTTCGCCAGAAGATGACCGCGTGCGCATCCTGGCTCCCGGCGTGTAACATCTTTGAAAGTCGAGCCTGTTTTCCATGTGGCCTTCCAAGTTGGGGCTGCCGGGGAGACCTGAGAATAAATTTCTACTTTGTTACAATACCTAGTTTTTGACATTTTCTAATGACAGCCGTAGGAAGCTAACACAGTTTGTCTCTGGCTTTGGGGCTAAAGAGAAAGTTAAAATCTTACCATTCTTCAGACTAGTGGCCTAGAAGTTGGAGAAAACTTTACAGAAAAAAAAAGAAGGAACAGCACCTTCCCTCTGCCTGCACATGACTTCCTTGCTATTGCATATGTTGTGATCTGTGAGCTATCAATCTCAGGATCACTTGGCCTGCTCCAAATGCACCGTTCCTGCCTAGACTCAAACATGTTGGTTAGAATATCTGATTGGAGCCAAGAAACCTGCACCTTAATTAAGTTCCAAAGTCATTTTTATGAATGCAAAATTTTAGAGTCATACAGAGTATCTGTTTCCATCTTTGAAAGATAGTCAAGCAAAAATCCATCAATCCATTAAGGGCAAAGGACTCATCCTTATCTTTGAATCTGTGGATAGGGCCAAGTAAAATCTAAACATCAGAAGGCATTAATTAGCAAGTCACCCAAAGGCATGCAGTCTCTTACAATGATACAAAATTTATCAACAACATACACCCAGTGATCCCTGTTGTGCTCAGATCTAGTAATCCCCAAAGACCACCAGGGAGACAAATTCTATGCAAAAGCAAAAGAGCCTTTATTCAAGCTCGAGCGTGGGCCCTCAGTTTACCCCAGCGGGACTGTGGTGAGGACCCTGATCTCTGGGTTGCTGGGGGTTTTATTGTGGTTACTAGACGGGTAGGGGATTTCCAGGCTGTGGTGAATATGATTGTCTACTTTAGATATGTTTTACGCCTATGAGTTGGGCTTTTATCAGACAGTTGTTTTTCGGCTTGGGCTGCTATCTTGTAGGCGGGGTGAGCACCCTACTTGGGCTTGATAGACCGAAAGTGGCGGCTGCTATCTACAAAATGGAGTTACTCTTGCTCTTTCAATCCTAACTTATTCCTGTTCCCCAATCTGCACAAATAATGACATCAAGTAATTGGTCCTCTTAGCCTTGTACCAAAACCACTGAAGCTGGACCTTGGAAAGGGTGGAGGAGAAATAAGGAAACCCATTTATGTAAAACTCACTACCTGTATGATTTTCTTCCTTATACTTTTGATAAAATAAAAAGTACACACCTTCAAAATAAACACTTAAAATAATACTAATATCAAATTTACAAAAGAGAAAAGACAAACTTTCCTGCACACTGGGTAGGGGTACTTCTAACCTTTACTCAATTTGACTAAAAAACAAAGTATGTAAACAAAACATATGTACCTTCAGATATTCTGAAGTTTAAATACATAAATAAATAAATAAAACGTCTCAAGAGAAACCCATTTAATAGGACTTTAATAATCACATAAATTGAAAATCACATTTATATTAAGTAAATGAGGCAAAGTTATAGGTTAAAGAATTCCTTTAATTGGTTATAGGATTTGAAATGGAAATTCTAAATCACTACTTTTATACTTTAGATTATCAGGATCTTTATATGTGTACAGTGCACATAAAATTGAGGCAAGTGAAATAACTAATGTATGCTTTATGTAACTATAGAAGTTTGTAATTATCATTAGTGTTTTATGTAATTGTGAAGTTTGTGATTATCATTGTGTTTTATGTCGTGTTTTATGAAGTTTGTGATTATCATTAGTGTTTTATGTAATTGGTGTTTTTAGTATATATATATATATGCAGATATATATATATAGATAGATAGATACAGATATAGATACATGGTGATATATATGTTTTTATTTAACTGCTAAATGGTATTCTAACATTGGAATATAAAATATTTTATTTTGTAAATTTCCTAAATAATCAATTATTTATATTTTCCTAAATATAAACAAAGTTGAGGTATCATAATTTTATTTTTAATGTAATGAATGATTTTTTCCTGTTTTTTTCTGTTTTATTTTATAAATGGTGTTGTTGGTATGAGGACATTACTGAATCAGGAGTATGTCAATCTCCTGGCTAGTGATTCTACCGTATTACTATTTTTAATATTTCTTCTGTAGGATATTTTGAGCTTTCTATTTAGACAAACATATTAGCTGCTGAACATAGTAGTTTTCCTTTGTAGCCTGTTGAATATTTAGAATTTGTAAGAAGAAAAAATGATGTCAGGCCTTCAGCAAATAGTATGAAAGAATTCCTGACATTAACGGGAATATTTCTGAGGACACAAAAGTAAGGGAGATGATTATTAGACACAAGACATTCTACTGGTAAGTTATTGCCATATGTTTTCAGAGCCAGGTCACTAGGAGAAAGATATTGAAAGAATTTCTAAAGCCTTAATAGATTTTTTTTAAAAAGGTACACTTTATGAAATGAGAGGAAAGTATAGCTATTCTTCATATAAGAATCTTGGCTATACCATATATTGGTCAATGATTTGGGGAAACTCTTGGCAAAATAGTGTCCTAGGCATAATTGAATCTCTTTTTTTTATTTTTAATTATCATGGTACATGATAGTTGTATATATTTACCGGCACATGTGATGTTTTGATGCAGACAAACAATGTGCATTAATCAAATCAGAGTTTTAGCACCACCCTTCAATATAGCACACAATTCATTTAATATGTATAAAATGAAATTGATACTAATCATGACCTGACCACAAAGGAAACACAGTGAACGTTTCCTTACATTGACCTTTATATATACATATAATTGTCCAATAAAAATAAAGAAGAAGTAAGTTTTACTGTATTAAAAGAAAGAAATCCATTTCTTAAAATTATATTATTCTATTTTTGAACATAGGAAAAAAATATATCAATACAGCCTGTTATAGTAATAAATAAAAAATTATAGTTTTACTTTTAGCCTTAAAATAAACATAATAAATTATAGTTTTGATTAAAAAAACACTTATATCAACTTAAAAAGACTTTCATTTACTTATAGCATGCAAAGGTTTTCCATGTATTGTTCTATTGCACGTGAGCTTAGCTCATATGTTTTCTGGCTTCTGTCCTTGCACTAAACTTCAGCTATGATTGCAGGGAAAAAATGTCCTAAAATGAGTAATAAATTCTTTGTGCACTTTGGTGTGTTGTAACAAGAATTACCTTGACACTCTGACTCTTGTCATCTTAATGATTCTGGGCATTTATCCAAACCTGTTTTGCCCTCTCTTGTCCTGGGAAGTTAAAAGACAAGTTCACAGAAAATATATTGAGTTTTTGTGCCTCTTCAAGGAAAATTCTCCATAAATCTGTGGTCTGGAGTTACATATATGAGCCCTGTTTGAAATTTCTACCTTCTATGGCATATAGAAGATGACAATAGTTTAATAAAACTGTATGTCTTTCTTTGAATACAATATAATTCAAAAGACCAAATAGATTTAGTCATATCTTACAAGAACAGAATAGTTTTATGAGTCAAAGAACTCAGCTAGGTTTTAGAGCTTTTACTTGGGTGTAACCATTGCCTTATGCAGATAATTTGAAAAATCAATTTATTTGTATATTATGATTTTGACAATTAGCCAAATAATTTTACCTTAAAAGTGAATTAAAATGTAACATGTATAAAAAGGAGAAGTATAACTGTGTAAGATTTTATATTAGTATTTTGGAAAATATAAACAATATGATAGTAGTAGAATGCTAACAGGAGAGTAGGAACTCTCACATACTGCTAGAGGAAACGTAAATTATGTACTATTTGTGTGGAGTATTTTAGAAATATCAGTGAAAATATTAATGGACACTATTTAATAAGGATCTCATTATGGGGAATTAACCCTACAATACATAATTGCACCCATTTACAAAGGGGCATACATAGTCGATATCTATCAATGGGAAAATTTAAGAATTCTGTGTAGTACCTGCATAGAAAGCGAGTGTAGTACCTACTATGAAATGGAAAAAAAATGTAAGTTAGACTTCTGTATCAATTTTCTATGTTGTACAACAAATTATCAAAAATTGAGCAGTTTACAAAAATGCATGTCTTTTATCTCACATTTTTGTGGGTATCCACTCCTGGCACCATTTAGTTGGGCTGTGCAGCATCCTCTAAGTTTGCAATGAAGTTTTTCCTGGGGTGTGTTTTCATCAGGAGGCTCACCTGGGGAAAGTCTGCATCAATAGTTACTCAGGTTATTGGGAGAATTATTAATACTTTGTTCCTTAATATTGCTGAGTAGTATTCCACGATAGGATATGCCACACTTTGTTCTACCACTTACCCATTGAAAGACATCTGAGTTATTTCTGGTTTGGAGCATGATTAGTAAAGCTCTTCTAAACATTTGAGTACAATTTTTTTTCCTCTGTGTGCATAAGTCTTCATTTCTCTTGGAAATTACCTAGGAATGTGATAATGCACATTTAGTTGTGTATAAGATTGCCAAATTGTTTTCTAAAGGGGATGTTCCTACCATGAATGCAGAAATGACACAGTTCCTTAATATCCTCAGCAGCATTTGATTTTTTCACATTTTTTTAAGCCATTCTGATCTGAGGGTGGCGATGTATCCTTTGGTTTTCATTTGTTTTGTTTTGCTTTTTCCTGCATTGACTAATGATGTTGAATAATTTTCTATTTGCTTGTTGCCACTTTTTATCCTCATCAGTGGCTCTCCTTTTTACATCTCTTCCCCATGTTCCAATTGGATCATATGCTCATTTGTGACTATAGTATGGGAAGTCTTTATTCAAGATCTAGGATACAATTATGAGACAATGTAGGATACATGGTTTGCAAACATTTTCTCTCAATATATGGCCTGACTTTTTATCTTCTCACCAGGCTCTTTAGCAGAGAAACTTTTTTTTAATTTTGGGAAGATTCAATTTAACAATATTTCCTTTTATAGACTGGCTGTGATGTGTCGAGTCAGAGAACTAACTCTTTGCCGAGGCCTAAGGCCTAAACATTTTTTCCTGTCTCTTGGTATTGACAGCTATTGATGATGGTGTTCCATTCAATTTAAAGTATTTCTTGGCATAAGGAGTGGTTTTCAGTTGAAACCTGGACTTTTTCTATTATGTTCCTCTGTTTGCTGAGTATGGTGACGTATCTTTTCTGTAAACCTTTGTCTTGCTCCTGCTCTGTAAACCTGCCTTTCTCTTCCTCAATAAACTTTTGTTTCATGTTTTAAAAAATATGTTCAGTGACTCTAGATCTTATATAAATCTGTTTTAATTAATTTTTTCCGTCTTTTTTTTTTTTTGGCAATGGATGTAAGGAGGCTGCCTCATTACCTCTAGATGGAAGTGAACGTCCAGGTTCCTGGGATGTCCAAATCAACTCTCTAAGTTGCAGCTCAACATACCTGCTGAGCTGGGGTGGAAAGGACAGCCCCTCATGTTGTCTCCACAGACACTGCAGGGGAGGTGGCCTCATTATCACTGGGAGATGGGGGAAAGTTCAGACTCTCCAGTAGTCTTCTTCTGACCACAGCCCAGCAAGGCTCAGGAGGGGTGACTTGTTCCTTCCAAGCAGACGTGGAATCCCAGATTCACCACGGGGTCTCTGCAGTACTCAGGACAGCAGAGTGTGCTCTCTGCCCTGGTTAACAGCAGTGAAAGTACTTGCTATCTATTTGTCCTTCTCTGATGCTACCCTATCAGGTGTATAGGGAGTTCCTTGTAGCTGTCCCAGGGTGGAAGTAAGGACTCCCTACTCAGCTTTTGCTGCCATGAATGGGGATGGGTGGGCAGGGGGAGCAGAGCTTTCCCTGTGGTGTTTTGCTGAGTATAGCAGTTATTTTCTAGTTTTATGTCTTACTAAACCACCTCTTCCTGGTCCTCTGGCTAGAAAGAGAATGCTGTTGCCAGGCTACTTTTCTGTCTGCTCCTGTTGGCATTTCTGGGTTACCTATCTCTTCCCTTTCAGGTGTGCAACATAAAATCCTAAAAGAAAAACCTAGAAAACTCAAGAAATGGCCATTTTCTGGGACCTAAGGTCTCTAGCTGGTCTGCTTTCTTCTCTTTCTTTCAGATTCTTCTTATGTTTATTCTACACGTAATGTCCAGAGTTTATAACTGCACTTAGTGGGAGAAACATGTATCTACTCTATCTCCCTGAACCAGAAGCCGAAAGATATTTTTTAAAATATGCATTTATATCTTACCTTATTTCAACACGCCTTGAGACAGACCACAAAATGGTATTAGAAGAATTGAAATTTTTGACAGTGTAGACATTAGTGGATTGCTTTTTGCACAATTATTAAGGAAGACAGATAACCCAGCTCTTATTGCCTCCATGACCTCTTTCCCTGCAATCGAATCCTTAGGATAACACAGCATACTACTTGGATTATTTAGCATATGTTATTTTACAAATAATTAACATATGTATGTATGTGTATATATATATATATATATATATACACTACTGACATATTCACATGCAAATGTATATGTGAATATATAAATGTATTTATATATATAAATATTTATGTTTATTTTTATGTATTATATATAGCTGGTGTGGTGGCTCTTGCTGTGATCCCAGCATTCTGAAAAGCTGAGGTGGATGGATCCCTTGAGCTTAGAAGCTTGAGACCAGCCTAAGCAAGAGTGAGACCCTGTTGCTATAAAAAAGAAAAAAAATTAGCCAGGCATCATTGTGGGAGCCTGTAGTCCAAGTTACTCAGGAGGCTGAGGAAAGAAGATCAATTGAACCCAAAATTTAGAGGTTGCTGTGAGAAGGCAGGATGCCTGATGCCGTAGCACACTAGTCTGTACAACAGAGACTCTCTTTCTCTCAAAAAATGTATTATAGAAATATACGTAATTATAAAAGATACATATTTCCCCCTTATCATATTATAATTTAATCGTTAAGAACAAGGCTTTCCAAAGATGTGGATTATCACATTAACAAGCGTAGATAAAAATGTCCTGTGGATTGACCACACCAGTTGTCAGTGTCACTGGGTGGTTGCCTGGCAGTAAATCAGCCGACCTCATGCCATGAAAAGCCTCCTTAGTTTATCTGCTTGTGCGAAACAAGAATTTTTGTGTGTGTGTGCACTTTGATATATAAATACTTTGGAATTCTTGCCCTGGATAAAAAGAGATGGCACAGTGCCCTGAATTTAATAAACAAATACTGTATACAGATGTTCCTCAATGGTAGATACTACCCAGTACTTTTCCAAAGTGGGTGTGTAATTATTTTCTTTTATCAGAAACTTAAGAGGGTTCCAGTTCTTCTACGCGCTCATCAGCATCTGTTATCACCCATATTTATATTTAATCTTAGTTATTCTAGAGCTCGTATGTCAAGGTCGCACCACAGATCTGATTTTCATTTCCTAGTTTACCACTGCGTGGGTTCGAACTCTTTTTACGTGCTTCCGGCAATGTGGCTGTCCCCTTTGGTAAAATGCTTATTTATTTATTTATCATTATTCTATTGGTATGTTCATCTTTTTTATAACTGATTTTACAGGTTAAATGATCTTGCTACTACTAATCTTTTATCTTGTTTCTTGATAGGTATATCCAGATTTTCATCTTTAGCTTTTTTTTTTCTTTTCAACGATATGCATTTAAGGATACAAGTTTTCCAGCTCAACACCTGCAGCACAGTGATTATGGTGCAAGCCGCATGCACTGAGGGTGGTGGGTTTGAACCCAGCTCAGGCCAGCAAATCAACAATGACAATTGCAACAACAACAAAAAAAACCAGCCGGGCATTGTAGCGAGTACCTTTAGTCCCAGCTACTTGGGAGGCTGAGGTAAGAGACTCACTTAAGCATGAGAGTGTGAGGTTGCTGTGAGCTATGATGCCACAGCACTCTACCAAGGGCGACATAGTGATACTCTGTCTCAAAAAAAAAAAAGCGTATAAGTTTTCCTTTCATTATACCATTAGCCATTAGTAATCTCATAAATTTTGATATGTTGCATTCTCATTACCATCTAGTTCAAAATGTTTCTAATTTTTATTTGATTTCCTCTTTTAGTCATTGGTTAATTAAAAGTTCATTATTTAAGTACCAGTATTTGATTGCTTTCTCACTATTTTTGTTTGCTTGTTTTATTTTTAAGATAATTTCCATTAGGATCAGAGAGTGTATTCCCCATGATTTCGATCCTTTCGATTTTGTTGCTTTATGAGGCTTGCTTTATAGCTCAGTGTGTGGCCTTTTTCTAGATTGACTTAACTTTTGTTCTGGACAGATTGCTACGTTAGTTTCTTCATTCATCTATTGAATGCTATCTCAAAGCATTAAAGATGCAACAGCAAGTGTAAAGTAAATATCATTTTAAAGTTCCCGAAACTATGTAACATAAAAATAGTTTGGCTAAGACTATGTATGTAATTATAAATAATTGAAAAATCTAAATTCTTGGGCAGCACATGTGGCTCATCGAGTAGGGCGTCGGCCCCATATACCAAAGGTGGCGGGTTCAAACCCAGCCTCAGCGGAACTACAAAAAGGAAAAATAGCCGGGCATTGTGGCAGGCGCGTGTAGTCCCAGCTACTCGGGAGGCTGAGGCAAGAGAACCGCCTAAGCCCAAGAGATGGAGGTTGCTGTGAGCTGTGTGATGCCATGGCACTCTACCCAGGGCGATAAAGTAAGACTCTGTCTCTAAAAAAAATAAAAATAAAAATAAAAATCTAAATTCTAATCTTATCTTGAGAACAACTATGCATATTACCTTTTAATTTTACTTATTTATTCATTTATTTTGGTGTCTGTTGTAAAAGATCATTTTATTATTTTCTACAATACATGGGATTAGACAGGGAAAGTTTTATTAATATTTGTTATCACAAGCTTACAAATTACAAAAGGGGGGTCCAGAGCCTTCTGGAAGGGTATTTATCACCTTCCGATTTTGTATGGTTGGTGTCAAAAGGACTGTCACCCTGTAGAGTAGATTGCCTATATAATTGCAGGCTGTGTACATGTGAATGCAGTGTGGTGCTCTTACAAGTACTTGGAAAAAGAAATAGCCCAGGTACTATTTAAAACGATAACGCCAACAATGTAACCTAGTCATGTGTACCCTCATAGAAATATGAAAAAAATTAATGCTTAGCACCAATTACCACTCCTTTTGGTGTTAACTCGACCACACAGAGACGCTATTCCTTATTGATGATAATCCTTTTTCCACACATGATTGCTTTATGAGAATTTTAAAGCCTAACTAAAACTAAATATTTACACAGCATATTTTCCTAAAGATTTTGAAAAGTTAATGTGTGGATTTCAGCCTAATTTTGTCACAAATTTCCTTCCATTCTTGGTAGTGGAAGAAACCAAATTGACCTCTGAGGAAGTATAATAAAAATGCCTAGAACTTCCCTTCCAGGGGCCTTTCTGGGTGGGGACTCTTCGGTGGTTGTATACTTTAATCTTGACCTATGCTTCCTCTTCCTTTCAAAAATAAACTCTCAGCATTGTTTCTTGGATATAATTGTACATGATCTTTCCAGAAAAAGAACAGCCATGTTTTGAAAAAACCTAGTAAGTACTATTGAAACCTATGTGATTGAAGGTTGGTCAGACTCTAAGTGGCTAAACTGGAAATTCCACACAACCATGACATTCTTTCATTGTAGCCAAATAACATGCACCAAGGAAAGAATCCTTTCTAGCTCTAAAAGAGTCTGTATTTCATAGAATTTAGAATTTTTTGAAATGACTTTAAAGTCCTCTTATTTTAAGGATTGGTATCTAAGTTAACACCATCGTAATTGTTAGACTCATGTCGTTTTGTTTTCCTCCTAAAATTAGATATTAATTTGAGCATAACTCAAAAATTCAGACAAAGCCAGTATTAATTTTATGGCATTCAGCTAATCTGACTGGGCAAATACCATCTTTAAATATGGTGCTTGGGTTCATCATCTCTTACATAGTGGCCGTGTTCTACAATTTAAAGAACCTTTGCTTATAAGAGGACAATAATGGCCTCAAATAAGAGGACAATAATGGCCTCAATGCCCTGCAATTGATCTTCAGGGCCCTGCACTGAAACATGTAATACAAATTTCATTATTGCAGCAATTTCAGGAATCAATCTAAATACATGTGTGTTCCTTTGCAGGCTTTAATCAATGAAAACAAATTCGCAAGCCTCTTATATAGTGTGGGGGGAGGAATTGTTAATAACTGTATAATTTTGAGAAGGCTTTTGTTGTTTTGAAATATCATTTCAAAAAGGTCTCAGGACCGGGCACCATGGTTCACAGCTATAATCTTATCATTTTACAAGGAGGCAGAGGTGGGAGGATTACTTGAGGTCAGGATTTTGAGACTAGCTTGAACAAAAGTGAGACCTCGTCTTTACAATGAAGAAAAAACTAGCTGGGCATGGTGATGTGTGCCTATAGTGTCAGTACTCAGGAGGTTGAGGTAGGAGGATCGCTTGAACTCAAGAGTCTGAACTTGCTGTGAGCTACCATGACACCACAATACTCTAGTCAATGTAGAGGCAAAAGAATGAGACCCTGTCCAAAAAAAAGTCCCTGGGTCTTTAATTTTTCAAGTAAAACACTGAAACTATATATATATATTTTACCAAATGATGTTATGTGCTAGATGCTTTAGATCATTAAAAATATATAATTTATCCAAAGTGCACTTTATATGATAATACAAGTTGTCATTGTTTTACAAAATAAAACAGCTGAATTGAAACCAGGGAAAGGAGATGGGAGCATTTTGGCTTAGCACAATACAAAGTTCTTGAGGACTGGATTTAAAAGAATCTTCTTTCTAGTTACACTTTTCTGTGTCTACTGACCAGAAAACATGCACAGAGAGATTTTATTGTCAGCACCAGAATATGTGCATGTATTGGCCTGCCTGTTTTTCTTTCTTCTACGAATATTTATTGCAAACCTAGTCTGGGCCAGGCAATGTGCCAAAAGCTGATGGGGTAAAGATGAGTAAGACAGTCTTCTGCTATAACGTATGAGGAGGTGTATGCATAAACAGTTAAGTGCCAATATTCTTTGCCATGTTATATGTTCTGTTCTTTGGACAAAGTTCTACAGAGCATAAATGGATAGAATACTTTCAGAGATGTGAATAAATAATGACTGCACAAAAGAGGTATAATTTGAGAAGGGCATTGGAAAGAAAGTAGAAATCTGAAAAAGAAGAGAGTGCCTGTAAATATTAAAAGCATATGCCAACTCTTAATTCAGAAAAAAGTGGAAGTTAAATTTTAATAGACACTGGGATTAACTGCAAGATTCTTTTGAACAGTATCTACTCCATTTCTGACCCATCTCAAGAGTCTTTTATGCCTGACACCTCGTGTTGAAGATGTATAGCAGGAAAAAAGTCATGCAGTAATATGAGAGTGTTTTGTCCTGTAGATAGATAGATGGAGACAGAAAATAGAACCACTGGTTGGTGCATAATCACAATTGATACTTGGAGGAACTGCTTAAATTGTTTAGAGTCAGCTAGGTAGGTGCTAGGGTTCTATACCCAATGACTAGGGCCAGGCAATTGCACCTGTCCCAACAATAAAAACAGCTGTATAAGGGTTTCTCCAGCAGTTTGCTTCTCTTTATTGTGCTTATAAGGACAGTGAATTATATGGCGGGACACATATATATCTAATAGAGTAACTCATTAGGGTCATCTGGCATTCTCACATGTAAAAAGAAAAAAATGATTTTTAGCTACTTACAAGATGTGCTGAATTGTAACAACTAGGTATGAAGGCAGTTAATCTAAATTTTAATTGGCTTAGCAGGTGCTATGCCTGCTGAAGTTTGCGATTGAATGAGCAACCTTCTGGACTTGGTGAAATCAATGCACTTTCACCACTGGACTTCACCCTTCCTTTACCAATGCAAAGGTAATTCAGATACTGGCATTTATTTCAGTCTCAAGTCTACCATCAAATTCTCTGAACCTCAGCTTATCTATCTTTAAATCTAATTCAATGATACTGAACTAGGTTTTTAAATTCACTTAATTAGTCATACTTTCACCCAGATAAATACTTTTCTGGTATGGGCATCCAGGGAGCATGCATGGGAACTACAGATCATTGTTTTCAGGGAGAACTCTGGTTTCAAACTCTGAGCATTGTAAAATGAAGTGTTCTATAAAGTGGGTGCTGTCTCTATATTGGACTGACACTCTCATAAAGGCTGTTATTCTCAGTAAGGACATTTTTCACCTCTGAGTAAGCTCTGAGAATTAAATTTTCTCTATGCTGAAAGCTCTGTCTAGGTAGATTTACAATAATTGCCCTTTGGTGCTTTGGGGAAACTCTCACTCTCAAAGAAACTTAATGGATACAGGAGGGTTTATTACTCAATTCTTGAGGGCATTGAAGTCAATTCCTTGAATTAACTCTTTGAATAGTGCGGATAGTTAAAAAGCACAATTCCCTGTTGTATCGTAGAATGATGAACTTTAGGACTGATTGTAAACCCTTAGGGAATCAAGAAGAATCTATGCCATGGTAGAAGCTCATGAAATTCTGAAGGTAAGACAGAAGATTGTGCTGATTTAAGATTTTTAAAAGACACTTTAAGCATTTTCTTGATATAAGGAATGGATGTTTAGTTTATTTCTTTCTGGGCTGTTTGTTCACAGTGACATTTTGAATGATTGCGGAATGCCTAGGTCATTAGTAGGTTTGTAGAAAGTAAAATAATGAAAGGCATATTATAGAAATCTTCATCCAGTAATTGAACTTGTGATGCACTATTTGCTTTAGTTATGATATCAGTTTTATTCATGTAACAATGGGATCTCTCTAAGAATTAACTATAGTTAAATATTGCAACAAATGTTGAGAATAGATGAAAAGATGCTTTACTCATATGGGAAAATTTATTTCTTCATCAGGGATCACAGAGACCTTTGCTGGGGTATACTTTTCTTCAAAAATGAAATTTCATGGGGGAGGAGCCAAGATGGCGGTTTATAGCCAGCTTTCTGCAGA
>CAUYON010175494.1:0-32466 GCA_963573935.1 Arctocebus calabarensis
GCTGGTGTGTGTTACAGGTGATACTTGCCCTGAGGAAGATAGACCTAGGAGTCCTCATTTTCTCTTTCCTTCCTTCCTTCCTTCCTTCCTTCCTTCCTTCCTTCCTTCCTTCCTTCCTTCCTTCCTTCCTTCCTTTCTTCCTTCCTTCCTTCCTTCCTTCCATCCTTCCTTTGTTTCTAGTAGAAGTTAAAAAATCAGAACTTTGGTATAATAATTTAATATCTTAATTAAATGATAATGATAATAATACTCTATATTGATGAAACAGAACACATTTACAAGCCAAATTCACCCAACACCACTAGTCAGTATACATATTGATGTTGAGTTCAGGGTTGTGATGTTGAGTTAGTTATAAGAAACACTAACAATTAAAACATCCTGTGATTAGATAGATGCATAGGGTCTGCCCAATAATTACACTTACGAATAGTCCCTAACAAGCCCTCATTAATTTTTTCTATTTATATTGAGGATCCCCTAAGCACCAAGCTCTGCTCAGTGAAAAGATCATATTCCCAAACCTTCCTGGACTCATAATTGGTTGGAGAGAGACAAGAATACAAGACATAATTGCAGGAAGGTAAAATGAGCTGAAATAGAGATGAAGCTATGGTGTTGCTTGTAGAACTTCCAAGGACAGCCAAAAAGGACTTTGCTGAACTCCTCAGAAAAGACTGTCCCTGGAGAGTTGTGAATAGTGCATGGGAGTTGGCCAGACTGGTGAGGAAGGGGGCATTCTAGGAAGAAATAACTATTGCCTAGAATGGAAAAAGGAGTCAAGGAAAAAATCATGTCTTGATCACAGAACAGCAAGTGGTTTGGTGTGACTAGAGGGCATGACTAGAGGACATGGAGTGGGGACAAGGAAGGAGAGGGAGACGAGGCTGGAGATGTAGAAAAAAGGTAGATCATGAAATACTTTAAAATTGGGGCTAAGGATTTAGAACTTTATTATGGAGCTGCTGAGATTACATTTAAAAATCATAAATTGAGTGAAGACATCACATTTTTATCCTAGAATGATGGTTCAGGTGACATGTATGAGTTCGGAGAGATGGAGACAGGCGAAAGAGGGACCAGTTATTGATACAATCCAGATTGTCATTGATGAAGGCTGTAATGGCAGTGAGATTGGAAGATTGGAGGGAGTAAATTTGAGGCTGTAGAATTCACAGGATCTGACTGCTGATTGGGTAAGAGAGAGGAAAAGGGAAGCATTGAGAAAGATGATGGCCAGGTGTGTGGCCTTGGAGTCTGGGCTGAAGGTGGCTCCTTTAACGAGGGGTGACATCAAGCTGGTGGAGGATGTTGGTTTCAGCCGGGAAGGGCCATGGAGTGTGGCTGTCTGCCCAGGTCAGGGAGGGTCCTCAGCAGACCTTGGTGTACCATGGCCTGCAGAATTCACCCCTGAAATGGAGCTGTCTCCCCAATTTCCTCCAACACATTCCAAATAAAGTCAAATATGACTTTGCAAATCCAAACATCTTTATATGAGTGAAAAAATAGCCTAATTAGAAATAGCTCAGTCATTGGAAGACTTCTATGTGAAGAAGCTTAAAATCAACTGACTTTTTTTTTGTTTGTTTTTTTAGCGCCACACATTTTAGTGCTAAAAAAAAAACAATAGCAAAGCCAATAACTGCCTGCCAGACATGACCAATGGCATTTCTCAGCTGGTTTAATGAGCACTGAGCTACAAGGTCAGGACAAAAGCAAGCAAGAGTCTCTTTATTTTTCCAAGAATACAAATTTAACATGTTTGGCATTGTCTTTTGCATTTGAATATGGGTAGCTGGTTTTAGTTTACAGTTGGAAGAAAACATTAAAAGACATTTTTCTTTTCTGCCCTGGCCTGGGGGGCAGCAGCTGCTTTGGTGGGGCAGGAAGTGCAAGTTGGATACATACCAGGAGCTATGGAACATTGGTAATAAAGGCATTATGGGGAGAGGAGACAGAGAGAGAAAAAAAAGCAACCTTGTAACTTTTACTGCAATCTCTAAATAATAATTCCTTTAGAGAGAATTTATGGTTCTTGATAACTAGCAGGTGGCAGCATACTCATTCAACATAAAAATAATACCAACTAATCATAATAATAACAATTTCTAATGAATGCAGTGGTTACTGCAGTCTCTGATTTAAAGTGTAGGTTTGGGAACAGCAGGAATATTACCCTTGAAATTCGATTTTCCAAGAGGATTATCCATACAGAACCCTGCAGCTGTCCTTATTTACCTCTCTCTTCATAGCATCATTATGCAGACAGGGATACTGAGAAAAACACTGGAACAAAATTTAAGAGACTGCCTAATTCTTTATAAATGTACCCACTTTCTATATTCACCTGTATTGTGTGCTCTTCAAATGCAAATGTTAAATGTTGTTTATCTGGTAGTTCTCTGCTGTGTCTCTGCATGTAGTCTCTCCTTAAGGTAATAACATACTCAGATGTTCACTTTCTCTGACACAAGAATGGATTTTGAATATGTGAGTTGGGGATTTTTTCAATGAAACCAAAGGACAAAAGAGCCTCAAACTGACGTTTTCCTTGGAAATTAATCAGGATTTATAATGGCCTTGAAACATATATCCCATCCCCTTGATTTGTCTTACCTGGTCACTGGTTTGGGAATCTATCATTGCCCCTGTGTAGGAGAAGGGAGTGGCTCACAGGTGCCAACTCTTGAATCTCCTGCATTGGAAGAATGGAGAAACCACAGACTGCAAAGTTCTGAGCCCTTTTTTTAACTTCAAGATCTCTCCACCTGCCCACAAGAGTCTTGGTATAAATTTTAACCTGGACTTTGTAGGATTTTGAAACTGTATACTGCTTATCAGGGCTATGTGATTCTCCATGTCTCAAATGCTGAGCAAAGCAGGGACAGGGGTAGTAGCATCTCCATCTTTCTTCTTTTCCTGACTTAAAAAACTCACTCCATCAACAGCTACTTCTCCAGAGCCATCAGATCCTTCACTGGCTTTGACCTTACCGTGCATTGACCCTCCTAAATGAATGCACCTGTGTGTGGTGCTCTCCTTCTACTCGGAGTCTGGCTGGTGCTCAGCTGATCTCATCTGGCATTCTTCTTCCAGTCCCCTCCCTTTGGTATTGATGCCATTGTAACAATTTGCATACGGGTGATGCAGAATCATCCTCATATTGGTATGCTGCTGCCATTGAGATGAGATGGGTGCTGGAGTAAGCTCACCAGGCCCCCTGAGATTCCTGATCCACTTAGCAGTTCATTCTGAGATGCGTTGAGCAGATCCTTGTCTCCAATTTTAAATCTTGGGGTTCTATTAGATTCCGTGAAATGCCCAGAGAGACATTTGAATTTGATTGGCTGATTTTTGTGTTATATTCTCAAGAGCACTGTTTGCCAGTTTCCATCTTCAGTCTTCCTTCAATAGTCCTGAGAATTACAGCACTCCACAATAATATCCTCAAATCAATTTTGGAACAATTCTCTTTACCATGTGAGGACTGCCCAGGAAATATCCAGCCATACAACATGAAAAGTAGTGTTAACAGTATCTGGGTACTTTTTGGACAGCCTTCATATTCTTGGACCACAAGGACTTCAATTCTCCTATGAAAACAAAATTGTTTCTTACCAATAGAAGTCACAAGGGACATCTGAGTTTCAAGAGGAGAAAATACGGTACCTTCTTAATAGAGATAACCCCAATTTTAGTTCATAATATTATCACTGTGCTAATCATTTGATATTGTTATCAAATAATATCTTTAGCAAATAGTCAGTGACAAAGGGCACGAGGGATCTGACAGGTAGACTGTGGCATTTGCCTTCAAGAAATCTTTATCATAACTAAGAAGATTGGGCATAAAATTCAAAAGATTTCTATATATACAAGATTTCTATACATGTCTACAGTAGCATATCGGACAATGTTACTTGGCAAATTGGGGATTAAAGGACAACAGTGTGGTCTAGGTGATTGGTACAGACTTCACAAGGGCAGGTGTGTGCTTCTCCCTTGGACACCCAAGCATAGGCTGCCTTAGATTCATCAAAACGGAGGTACTGGAGTGTGGGAAATGGTGCAAAGCCTTAGTCGAAACTTGAAGATAAAATAATGCTTTGTTTGCTGGAGAAAAAGTATACTATTTTATAGAGAATAAGAGGATCATGAAAGGAAATAGTGGTAAATGCAAAGAGAATTTTTAATGACTATATAATAATTTTAATTTTTTTCAAGGGAAGTGGAGACATTGAAAACATTTAAAGACTTTGGGATGTTTTCTAAGATTTATCTGCCCAAAAGTGATTGAATCACCCAAGTAGATGGGTGGTCATGGCTGGGAGAGAGGCACATGGGGACAGTTCAGTGCCTTTTCTTATAGACTTACAAGTGAGTTCCTGAGTGTTTAAATCAGAATGGTCGTAATAGACAAGGACCAACATAATCCAGCTATAGTTTCTGCTTAGTGGATTGCCAGGTCATTCTGACAGTCGCAACTCTCTCTGCTTTTACCTTCTTAACAATGACCAGCCCTCTCACTGTACTTGTCCCCTCTGGCTTGCCACATGAATTGAAAGAATTTGGGAAATAGTTTTATAGTATGTGAAATGGAGAAATGAACACTTGCTAGTTTTTTCCCTTAGCCTTAATATAAGAGCCCTTTGCAAATTAGACCAAAACTGTGGGGTCTCTCACCTATACACAAGATTGTGCATACGGTGTCCGAGGTTTACAGATGCTCAGGAACATGCTGATGGATGCTTACTGCAGTCCTGAGTATGATGAGAGAGAGCAATGTTTGGTCCTTAATGATTTAGTGTATGCAAAGTCAGAGTGGTAGTTACAACAAGTCTAGGTGGGAGTGATAGCATTATAGTTAGGAGGGAAGGAAAGTGGCAGTGAAATGATGATTGTTGGGCTGGCAAAGATTTAAAGGAGGAGCATTGGGAATAAGCGTTATATTCCACTTAGAGCATTGAGACTCTGTGTTCTGATAAATCTAAAATCTTAAAATGAATAACAGCTAAGAATTTAACTGAAGGGTTAATTCTTAGTTCGGGAAAGAAACTGTTTTGGACAACAGAACAATTTCAGAAACAAGGCTGTCTCAAATAGATGCTTAAAGAGAATAGAACCAACTTCAACCCATGTAATTTCCTTGAGTGATTTTTTCAGGAGTACCATCCGAGAGCCACATCATTTCTTGTGGTGAGATAGGCAGAAAGTAACCAAGGCTTGACTCATCTTGCTTTTCTGGCTGAGAAGTTGTTCAGGGAATAATTGCTGCTTTCGTTGATAATTTGGTTGGATGGTCCTTTTCAGGTGTACGTGTCCATGTTATTCAGCACATGATTGTTGAACATATACTATAAGCCAGACTTCGACCTCTAGATGAGATGACCAACCATACGGTTTACTCTGGGAAGATCCAGACGTAATTATTCTCAATGCCACTGCATGCTTTTCAGAAGTGTCTTTTTCTTTTTCTTTTTTCTTTTCTTTTTTTTTTTTTTGAGACACTGTCTCACTCTGTTACCCTGGGTAGAATGCCCTGATGTCATTATAAGCTCATAGCAACCTCTAGCAACCCTCTAGGCTCTGGTGATCCTCTTGCCTCGGCCTCCCGAGTAGCTGGGACTACAGGTACCAGCCACAACACCTGGCAAGTTTTTTTATTTTAGTAGAGATGGGGTCTCACTCTTGCTCAGGCTGGTCTAGAATTCCTGAGCTCAAGCCATCCACCTGCCTTGGCCTCCTGGAGTGCTGGGATTATGAGCCACCATGGGCCAGAAGTATCCTATTTTGAATAATAAAATGTGTGGTCACTCCCGCTTTGGGCTGTTTGGGAAGACATTACTTCTGGGAAAATATAATTTGGCCTGACCAAACCTTTTCTACTGGGCTGTCCAGACTATACCATGATGGTATTTTGAAGGTAATGTAAACCTCGTGAAAAATAAAGCCTTGTCTATTTTGTCTGTTTTATTCACCAGTACATCTCCACCAGTACATCTCCAGAACCCAGCTTGTTATTGGAACATAGTAGGTACTCGAAAAGTGTTGTGAATGAGTGATTCATCTAAAATGCTTTTACCATGTAAAAAATTGCTGCCATTGTAGTTTCACAAAAGATGAAGAACAGACTTGCCCTTCAGAGGAGGTTTACTTTGAAGAACATTCACACAAAAAATTATTTTAAGAGTTCAAAAAATTATTTTATCTGATTTTATATGAATTTGAATGTGCTTATTTTGCTTTTGAAACACATTTTAAGTAAATGAAATGTAAAGGTATTACAACGTTTTCTTGGGTGGCCATCTATGGTTGAAATAACCATGTAGAATATTAGAATTTCTCCGTGGGGCTGTTGCCAGATAGGGATTAAATACCCATGACTGAGGGAAATGATGAGCAGCTTCTTAGGACAGCACCGGGCCCAGGGTATGTCTTTCCTCCCTTCCTTCTTTCCATTTTTCAGGATTTTACTGTATATAGATATTATATTTTGAGGAGGTGACCTAGGGTATATGAGCCATGTTCTTATTTTACACAGAAATCCATCAAGCTTGGTTATCTTGTTTCCCAGCCTCTAGAAGATTTGAAGCAGAAAGTAAGAAAGAAAGCTGTTAGAGTCAAACAGATTTATGGTAATGGGACAGACTGAAAAACCACAAGAAAGGAGACTAGCGATTCAAAAAGCATCATTCTTGAAGCCATTGGGAAAGAGATAAAGAACCTTGCACACCCAGCAGCCCAGAACGCCTCCTAAGTTACACCAGCTTGCAGCAGTTGTCAGTAACGATGACCCCAGGCAAAGAAGAAAAGGTTAAAATAGGTTTATTGTGCTCTGCTCAATAAGGGGACATAGTTTATAATCCATTTCAGTGAAGCTGTTATTTTATTTGGGCTCTTGTGGTTGCAAGTAATAGAGGGTCCTAAATACACCCTAAGAGGGGAGAGAGAGAGAGAGAGAGAGAGAACCTAGGGACTAGAAATTGCAAGTGAAAAAAGTTAAATAGGTCAGAAACTGAGTCAGCTGGCTGCCATATTTCATAGGTCCTTGGTATCATTTTTCTGTGAGATACCTCTGTTTCTTCCTGAGTCCGATCTCTTGTCATCTGGGCTAGCTATCACCACTTTGGGTTCCTCTCCAGGCCCTCTTTCAGGGTGAACTTCTGTCTGAATTTTTCTGATAGAATTTCGGGAGGGGTAACATGAGTTTTCTGGCTGATCTGTTCACTCACACTGGCAGTGGCACGGTTTGCTAACTACCCAGTCTTACCAACTCTGAGGCTGTGGCCTGCTCCTGTTCCAGTTCTCGGATGCAGAGCGAGTGAGTTTGGTTAACTAGCCTGATTCTGATAATCTACTAAGCAGAAAATGCAGATAAATTAGTTTCACAAGGACTTGACCAAAGGCATTGCAGATACCTAAACCAATCCCAAAATGTTTATAAACTGGGAGATTTAGCACAATCCTCAGTATCTGCAAACTTTGCTTTAGGTAGTAATACATTCCTTTAATATTCTACAAATAAAACCATACTATTTCTCTATACATATTTTAGGTGAACTCAGAGTTCTAATGAAATATTAATGACTTACTGACTATACATTTATATGTCTTTTTACCCTACCACATATTCTTTTCTCTCTAGGTATTGCAAAAGAATTTCTGCATTCCTCCCTATATTACATACCCATACACATATTTCCAGTACCCTCTGGGAAATAGAGGGGTTGGTGTGATTGGCTGAGTTTCCTCATCACTTTGTCCCCTTCTCCTAATTTTTCACTCAGGCTCAACAAACAGGGCCTGGTACTATTTGCACCTGGGACGGAGGGTCGCTGTACAAGGAATGGTCAATCTGAACTGTCAGAATTGCCAGTCCGGCTTTTGCAATAAGCACTGAGAACAATGATTCATGTCATAACACAGCAGGTGCAGGGAACTATACCAGTGGCCTGGGGCCCTGAGCACCCACCCACAGAACATGGATGAGGTGTAGCGTATTAAGGTGTAGTGTAGTGTATGCTCAGTGGGTTCTAGCTTAGATCACCAGCAAAACTGGGGTAGAGAAACCAAAAGGTAACTGCAGGAAAAAAAGTTTTGGTTTGTTTTTTTTTAATTTTTCAACTAAAACTTCAAAAGCCACCATATGGAGATGTTAGTACTTCGTTTTCTAGGTACATATAGCTGTGAGGTGGGGGATGGAGGTGCCATCATCTTTTCACTCCTTATGGACATTCGGCTCTTAGCACCATTCACTGGGTGCTCACCATGTCCCAAGCACTCTTTCAGCAACTCAAATATATAGTACCTGCTAATTTGGTGTTTGTTCAAACTCTATAGACTAGGATCCAATAATGCCATTTTACAGTTGAGGAAACACTGGCTCATAGAGGTCAAATAAGTTGCCCAGGATCACAGCACCACTAAGTAGAAAAGCTGGATTCCAACACAGCCACGCTTAACTGCTCCCCAAAGGATCTAACTTGTGCCCGACTCTTGCCATAACACAGGGACTGAAAGGCCACTGGCCGGGCTGGATTCAGTGAGAATCCCAGAATCCTTTTCAAGCTTTCTCATTTTATACATGCGGAAACCATTCCTCACAGGACAGAGATGTGTGCTTCTGGTCCTGGTTAGCTGGTTAGTGACAAAGTCAGATCTGGTTGGTAGACTCTTGAACACAGCACCGAGTCTTGAGTAATGACATAAAGGCTCAGAGGCAGGTTCTCTGCTGCCTTTGGGTGACCAGGGAGGATGATGAGAATAAAAGGTGTGCAGTGAAGCATGCTCAGATGAAAGGTGAGAAAATAAATTCATTAAAACATAGTGATGATGGTTTCTGAGTTTTTCTGTATTTGAAAACAAAATAAATTACATTAGAATTATCTCTAAATCTGTGTTAGTCATTTAAGCTTCAGAAAATGAATAAAAATGAGCATAAGAATCATGACAGCACTTAATGACTTAATAAAGGAATTGAACTCTACCATATACATTAGATTCATAATATATAGTTTAATGGTTAATGCTACATCAGGAAGAAACTAAGATGAATAAAACATAATGAAACACACTTGGAAGCAATTGCACTATTGCAAAATGAATCATTTGAATAGTACAGTGGTTCATATAGGAATTACAGTCTATAGTTGATTGTTCATATAGGAATTGTATGCCATGGTGCTCTGATTAACACCAGCCACCTTGCAATTAAGATGAATTTTAAGACAATAAACTATGGAAATGCTTTTTTTTCCTTCATGGGGATTGGAAATATTATGGTAAGCAAGGGTTCATGTCAAGGTCCATAAACATGTTAGAAATGAAATTGAATGTTACCTTCCAAGCTAAATGTTTGTTAATGCTTCCCTTGAAAGGCATGCAGAAGAATCAATAGCATACCCATAAAGGGTAAATTTGATTACCAATAAATGCAAGTAGTAACATTACAAATAAAAGTATTTTAGACAAGGTGAGGGTCAAGCGTTCCATTTTATGTTAATACAGTAAGTTGATGAACTGTATAGTGACCATAGTCAATAGAAGTGGAATTAATTTAACAATGTAATTGTTTCTGCTTGTGATCATATGAGAAAAGTCAGCTCTTAGCAGAACTGGGGAGAAAAATAGTCTCATTGCCAGTATATTTTCCTATCTTGTAGAATTAATTTCAGACACTTCATGGTAGAATACACTATACCTGTACACTTGGCTTTACTTGATGAAGTTATCCGCAGGTATTTTTGTGAGCAGGGAGCCACATGCCTTCTCACTGAGTAAAAGGGGATTTTAATCTTTGTTTCATGGGCTTCGGTGTATCACACTATGAGGAACGTAAGTTTTTGTAAAATATACTGAGGTTGTGGCAGAGATCTTTTGCTCCAAAATATGGTACATGCGAAAAATGTGATAGAAAAAAAAAATCCAGGGTTTTCTTTCTTCATGTATTTATTTTTAAACTTTAAAGCTGGTGTTGTAAGAAGCCTCATTTTTCTTAGTGAAGCAATCACGGCTAGTGAATGAACTGTTGTGTGGACGTATCACGTTTGCCCCATACTTCATGACCCCCAAATAAAGGAGGACTTGGACTATTTGAGGATGGAGGATTAGTTCATTTCCTACGTATGACTCAGTGACATGAGAATGAAGATTTCTAGTTACCTATTCTAGCTACTAATTCTCTTTCAAGATGCAATAAGCGACTTCATTTCTGTGAGCCCCGATGCTTTTGTAGTCGACCTGTTCATATTCTGGGGTTATATTCCTTAAAGATTGGACTAGGTTCAGCATGAACTTAGGTTCTTAGATGAGAGCAAAGCTAAGCCAGTTTATCACGATAGCCACAAAGCAAAATGTTAGGGAGGGAAAAATTTTCTATGATAAACTCAGTCCCTATTTGGCAGCACTTTGCTGTACTTTCTCAAAATAACAGGGGGTTAAAGGCATAGAACGAAGGTGGCATCTATTCCTGAGACATTAAGATATCGTGTAGTTTAAAAGCTACTGGCCATTTTATTCAATTACTTTGGTCTGCAGAAATGCATGCTTAATTAATAAAGCCGGCCCATAATCATTTATCTTGTAATGAAAACCTTTTATGGGTAGCCAGTAATGAAGATCAGACTTTGCCTTTCTAGTTGTGCCCACCGAGTGGTACAGGAGGAGCGTGATGATGGAGAGACGAGTAGATGCTGTGTGCTCCATCATTCACAGTTGTCATTAAACATCCACATATCAATTATGTCACACGAGGTTTATTAATGATGTACCTATCAAATATTCATTGTATGGCACTAACATTTAGAGAATGTGTCCCGCGGAGCCTAATGGGTCTATGCTTTGACTGCCTGGGTTATTTAGTGAATTAATTTCAGAGAACAATTTGAAATACTAAAATCTGAGCTGATATGCCATGTTCTACAAGAGTTTCACTGCTCTTTTATTTGGGGAAATGGTGGGTGTATGTTGACAAGGAGAGGTGGTCTTGCCCACACACACAGTGGCACTGGTGCATACACATGTACCCAGAGTAAGGGTCCCCCAATTAGTCATTGCTGTCATTAATTTCAACAATGCTAGTTTTATGTTTATATTTAGTCTTGTCATTAAATTTGCCTGAGATGACTCAAATCAATCAGGGTATCTCTGGGCAGGTTTTGCAGGACACCTGCTGGGTCTTTCCCTTTGAAATATAAAACAGAATTGCCACTCTGTTCCTTGTTCTTTGTTGAAAACATATGTCTGGTTTGTATTAATTTAAATATATCATAGGTGTTTGCTTATGAAAATATTTATCTGAGGAGAAAGCTTCAAGTATTTCTGGAGATTTAATCCTTAGAACTCAGGTTTCAGATTTAAGCGCATTTTCTATTATATCCCAGCAGAAATGGAAATTAATGACAAATTATATTAATTTTATAATAATACTAATTATTAATTATTATTGCTGTTATCATTATGGTTTCAAGTAAATAGATATTGTACTGCATTTGTCACCAGGTATATGTTAATGAATATTGTAAATTCCCCATGCCTTTCATGCGAAATAGGTCAGCATATTGTTGTCTGGGATGGTAATGATGGAGAGTAGCCTTTTTCCCCAGCATACATGAATGGTATAGTAAAGGTTACTCAAATGCCAGGGATTCTAATGATAATTTTGTTATATATTAGGTGAAATATTTGTACGCTATGGTTTAAATATATCTAATGATATTCTGGTGGAACATATAAATCAGACTTTCATAGTTCTTTTTTTTTTAATTAAGTTATTTGTACATAGATCATGTATACATTTATGCCATTATGGAATTCAATGTGGAGAAAAGGGAATACTTCATAGTTCCTTTTGAGTAGGCCCAATGCATGATATGGTTTTGAACTTATCTATTGTTCTAAGATATAAACATTTAAGTAAATGAGAGGATATTGAACACAAATAAGTTACAGCAGATGGTGGCATTTTGAATGATATTCTACATAGAATACCTATGGATAGCTTTCATAGAATCGTAGACCTTCCATGGGCCTGGGAGCGCTCTGTTCTGACCCCTTATTATACAAGTTAGCTGCTTCAGAAAGTGGAAGTGACCAGCTGCACCTAGGAAAGCTCTGGTCCAAACCCCGTCTGAGGCCTTTCCAATGAACAGCACCACTTCCCAGGTGTGTTTTTCTCAGAGAGAATTTATCTAGTATTTTTGTTTTTTAGCCATTTTTAAAAACATTAGAATTTCATCCTATTTGTATTGGAATGAATAAAATCCCTGTTAGACTGCACTTTATGCAAATGCGGCACTCGGAGGGCTTTTTGTACCAGCTTTTCATTTCTGCTTCTCTTTGTCACAAAAGGCTCTTCACTTCCACAGTTGAAATCATTTGTAATTATGAATTGTGCTTTTAAAAAATTCATCAATGAAATCTTTGATTTAAAAAATGAGATGCCAGGAGAAAGGCAGAAGAGGAAAGACTGGGGTTTAATGCAGTGCGATAGAGAGATAGCCAAGTCACAAAGGAGAGGCAGCTCACCTGGAGAGGTGACTCCCAAGACAGCAGGAAAATGCAGATAACACATCCAGCTGTATTTTGGAATTTATTATCCAGTTTTAGTTGACGTAGGAGTAAACGGAAAATAACTTTGTGATATATATATGTATACGTATATACATCTATATTTTGATTCATTATTCTTTTTTTTTTTTGCTGTGTTTTGCCTGGGGCTGGATTGAACCCGCTACCTCCAGTATATGGGGTGAACACCCTACTCCGTGAGCCACGGGCGCCGCCCCATTATCTTTTTTTTTTTTTTTTTGAGCTTAATATGAGGGTATGTGCAATTAGGTTACACTGTTCACATTTGTTAGGTGAAGTCCAAGTTGCAGTCGAGCACTTCACCCAGGTGTGCCACACACCCTTACATTGTGCCAGTTAGGCGAGAGCTTACCAAACCCCCGCTCTCTCCCTCCTTGCCATTACTTGAATTTAAAAGTGTTTTTGTTTCGTGTGGGTGTGTAGTTGTTTATCTACTAGTTTCACATTGAGCATACTAGATGCTTGCTTTTCCATTCCTGTGATACTTCACTTAGGACAATGCTCTCCAAATCCTTCCAGGTACTTTGTGCCATATAGAAAACATTTGTCATATATTAGTATATCTGCTGTTTAGAATTTGGAGATAATGGACAGAGGTGATCACCAACATACTGAGAGAACAAGCACATATTTTTAAATATTCAAACTTCTTTCACTATTTTTTATCATTGCTGTTTTTTATTCTGACTTACTATACCAGAAATTTTACTTTAGTATCATATATGTGCCCATAACATCTTTAGAATAAATATTAGTAAATGTAAATAAAAGAGATCTAAATTAAATATATAGTCAAGATGGTGAGAATAGAAAGAAAAGTGAACAAATATTTTTAAATATGGTGTTTCATAATTTACTTCCTTTTTCAAAATCTCCAGGTAGCTCCAGCTCAAGTGACCTATTTCATTAACTCAGAGGTAAATATGATCACACACATGTATTTAATATTATGTTATCATTTAAGTTCCAGGTAACCTGTCACTAGGAAATTGAAATTATTATCTCAAAGATCTTGCCCACTTTCACAGTTTCAACTGATTAATAACCAGAAAACAATAACAAACAAAACAGAAATGACTCAGACCATAGTGGGTCTATCCTGGCTCCAAAAGCTCATTTATAGGGATTGGAGTCTGAGGTGTTCTGTCCCGCGTGAGGTTTGTATGCTGCCACATTATGTTACTGATTGAGATAAGTCCCGCATCGTCACACAGAAACATATCTTTGACGTCCTTGGTGGCCCAGATCTTGGCCAAGCCTTGGTTTACTCCCTAGCAAACCCCAAGGTTTCATTCTCCTTCACAGCCCACATCAGCTGAGATCCCCTGACCCGGTGACACGTTGTAGCCGCTGCTGCTGGGACCCCTCTACCATGCCCTGCCCTGACAGCAGACTCTCCCGTGATCCCCCAGCCTTCTTACAGAGTCGCCGACCTAATGTCTTTCATGTATATTCTTTCAAGAGACTCACTGACCTTCCCTGACAATGTGGCTTAGTTTGGGGTGCTCTCTGCACTATTCTGTGTCATTAGCTCTTCGACAGAAGAGATTGGATTTCCTTCCAAATAGAACCTCCTGTTCTTATGAGCAATGGAAATTTCAGAGAAACAGACAATGTCTGTAAGTTTGTCTCTTATACTGTCTTCCTTTCCCTACTCCTCTCCTACTCCTAACAAGGTTCCTTCTCTGACCTAAACTTACATAGTTTAATGCTAAAGCACCAGTCATTCATTTAGAATAAAGAAAATATTTTTCTGCTCAACTCCTTGATATAGAAGATGCTAGCATGTAACTTTCATTTACCTCTCATTATTTAATCTTCACTGTAACAGGCATTATGTTACATACAGTTTTTCAAAATATTGTCTTTTAAGAAACTGAGAATATTTTAGCATTAGATTAACCTGGTATGCTCTTACCCCTGAAAGGGGGAGAGAATGTTATAAAAACAAAATAATTGTCTCTTACTATTGGTTTTGGCTAGAATAATTATTTTGTTTAAGCTTAAAAATGATAAGGGAGGTAAAAACCTAACCTCCTCTTCTATGCTGGGCCATGCAATTTGTACACTGATAAATGTGGTTCAGCTGTCAGCCTGGAAGCAACCCATATATTAATCCTAATCTTCTCTTACTCTGTAGTTACAAAAGATTCATAATACTAAGACCTACACCAGCCTCTACCCACAGCCTTACCCCTTCTCACTAGGATGTTCTTACCCATGCGCGGCTTGCTGATATGGTGCTAAGGTGGTAAAATCCAGCTTATCCTCTTTTAATCCCACTTCTTGCTCTAGATCAGTGGTTCTCAACCTTCTTAATGCCGTGGCCCTTTAGTACAGTTCCTATGGGTCGCGACCCACAGGTTGAGAACCGCTGCTCCAGATAGTGGTTTATTTCTCTGTCCCTCTGTACATCAAGGCATTTTAAAGCAGCCAGGTGTGGTCGCTCATGCCTGCAATCCTAGCACTCTGGGAGGCCAAGGGGAGTGGATTACCTGAGCTCAGAAGTTTAAGACTAGCCTGAGCAGGAACAAGACCCTGTCTTTACTAAAAAAAAAAAAAGAAAGAAAGAAAGAAAGAAAGGAAAGAAAAATAGAAAAACTAGCCAGCACTGTGGTGGGCACCTGTAGTCCCAGCTATTCAGGAGGGTGAGGCAAGAGGATCGCTTGAGCCCAAGAGTTTGAGGTTGCTGTGAGTTATGACACCACCACACTCTACCCAGAGTGAGACTGTGTCTTAAAAAACAAAAACTTTTAAAGTTTTTAGTATTGCCTCTCAGTCGTCTCCTTTGCTGTTTTTCTCATGTCAGTGGCAGTCAGGCTTTTGCCCCGCACCTCCTGAGATCTCCAGGGACCTCCATGTGGCTGAATCAGTGCTCCATGCTTGTGCTTTTAGCTGGCCTCTGCACAGCGTTTCATACGGCTGATCTCTCTTTTCTTTTAGTGCTTTCTTCACTCGGCTTCCGAGATTCCAAATTCTTCTGGTCCTCCTCCCTCAACACTAGGGGTAACAACATGGATTTGTGTGTCCCGAGAAGGTGTGTTATTAGGACATTTTGTCATCTGTGAACATGGAAGAGCGTACTTCCACAGACCTGAAGGCCCAGCCTCCTGCATGCCCGGGAGGTGGGGTATGGCTCATTGCTCCCAGGCTGTAAACCCTTAGGGCAGGTGACTGTACTAAAGAGTGTGGGCAGTTGTAACACAGTGGTTACTACACAGATATGTTTACCTAAATATAGGAAAGGCACAGTAAAACTTGATACAAAAGATAAAAAAGGGTACACTTGTATAGGACATCTGCCAAAAATGGCCTGCAAGTTGCTATAGGTGAATCAGATAGGGAATGGTGCATATAGAGGTGATTTCGTCTCACGTCTTCCCTGCTTGCTCAGTGGATCCTTTTTTGGACTTGCAACTTTAATTTCTATTAAACAGTTGTTTATTGGTAACTTTGTATTTTTTATGCACATCGGTTTGGCTGGCTTAATCATACTATATTATCAGCCTATTGAATGCTAGGATGTTCTATTTATTTAATTGCCTTCTTCCCCTAAGAACCTTAGCTCTCTTCCTTTCAAACAGCATGTTCTCCATATATGCTCACTGAATTCATCCTCAATAGGGAGACACATTTTATATACACTTGTTTTGAATGGGAAGATGAAAGTATCTGTGAGTAGAGCAATTTATCAAAAGTCATGTAGCTGGGCATGGAACCAGAACACTTAACTTTGCTGCTTAGGATCTGAAGCATGTGGTTTGGTCCCCACATCCTTAAGAAAAAATACTCAGATGTCAGCCACAGATGAATTTTAATAGAAGAGGTGGAGCTAAGCTCTCTGTGCAAAGAGCTGAGTTTTACAGTTTTAAGGCAGCCATATCTGTTAGGAGCTAAAGATGGGTGAGTTTTCTCTCAGATCTGCATGTAGAATGGGAAACAACACAAAGCAGTGGTTTTTAATTTGAAATTATCTGCTCTACACACACAATAGGTGGAAATGTAAATGCCCGAACATCCGCAGTTGCTCAGATCTGTGCTGGCTATTCTAAAACTTTGAAGGCAAAACATCACTTTCAACTTGAGTTTGAAGGAGTAGACCAGGGGAAAACACAGGGAAGCTTTCTGCAGGCAGTGAGCGTTACCTGTTTTGTTTTGTTGATTTTTAAATTTTTTTTTCAGTCCTACCCATGGAAATTTCTCTTCTTATCTTTACATTTGCTGTGTAAAAGGACGTATTCCTAGAGAAGGAGAAAACCTGTGTGTGTTATAGTTGACATTTTTGTAAAGAATGGTGGTATTCTAAATGGGGGCTACTAGCATTTTACATTATATCTCTTCTTAGTTAATCACTCGTGTGAATATATAGAAATCTTTATACCTCTAAAAGAAGATATCTTTAGTTTAAAGATTAATTCAACAAGGGATTACTCTTTAGAGCTAAGGTGAGCAACTATCTCAGTTTACTCCCCAGAACTGAGGAGGATTCTGGGACACAGGGCTGCCAGGGCTTAATGGACCAGGAAGTAGAAAAAATACAGGAAAGAGCTGGTCATGCTGTTTAGGTCACTCTGCCAAGCTTTTGGTGACTTCAGCCTACTATACTAGGACTCCCTGTCTAGTAACTATTAGAAATTGCTAAATATTTTGAATTAATCTGCCTTCAAGAGGCAGTGTATTTTCCCAAAGTTGTTGATGGGGTGGGGGTTCCCAAAGATTGATACAAGTAACTCCCAGCCAAGGAATACACCTCTATTGCTGACTTTTTCCTTGTTTCTCTTGGATAAATCTCTCTTCATGTTTCAGAGCCAAAAGGACTATTTAACAGCAAGCGTACCCAGCCTTTCCATGATCCTTTCTTCCCTGAGTCTCAGAGTCAGGAGAGGCACAATAGGCACCTCTCCACGGCTGCCTAAAGTTTTGTGGAGCTGCCCTCAGGAACTTGGGCATGACAATAGGTCTCAAAGAGGCTGCAGCCCCTTGTTCTGATGAAGGAGCATCTGTTGAAGGCCTTTTGCCTGAAATAATTCAATTCAGTTCAGTCCTAGATCTGTAGCTTAGCCCTTTTAATCCCCCAGCTCCATTGTATAAGGCATTTCTCAAAAAGAAGAGCGCTCATGTTCTTCACTTTTTCTTGTCTAGTTAATGCTGAAATATCTTGCCTAGAGCCATGGTCACACTAACCATGATAGTCTGATGACCGGATTAATTTTACGTAGCTCCTCTGGCTTTCCCTGAACTTGGCACAATAGTATTTCTTTTCATGCTTGTGTGCACACAAGGAAAACACCTACAACGCTATACATGCTATCCACTGTAAAACGATAAAACATGCTTACTTCTTCAAGTCCAATTGAGCTGGGTTGTGATAAAAATTAGCTCAATGCTGCTTTATAAATTGCATCAGCAGCATGGATTATTGAATTGTCTTTTCTATTTGATATTCAGATGGCTTCATAGTTGAAGTCAATACCTACAGCTTTTGAGAAGCTAGACGAGTGCTTCAGCTGCAAGCCCTCTATGAGCAATACTGCTTTGTAGACCTTCCCTCTAGCCTCATCCCATGATTCTCAAATATGGAGGTGCAGCAGGAGGGCCTAGAGGATGCTGAATAATAGTCCATGGTTGATCTAACATAAAAACAACAGGATTGCTTAATGACCACATTATTTTTATGTTAAATCGACCATGCACATATTATGAAATAAAATGAAAATTCACATAAAAGTGGGAATATAACACAGGAAACTTCAAAGAACATTTAGCCTCGTGGGGAGTTCTCTGCTTGCCCACTCTTCCTTCTCTGGTGTTTGTAGGAGGGGGTACTTCAGGATATTTGAGGATGCCTCAGGGAAAAAGCTTAAGAATCAATGGTTTTAGTCCAATTCTACCTCTTACTCATGGATGCCACACTATGTACGTCTCAAAGTTTTGCTGATATTAATTGAACCCATAGTATTTCTCCCCTCTATGACAGCAATATTAGGTGTCCCACCAAAGTAGCAGTGATGACTTCTCCTCGTGGTTCAGGCTGATATGAGACACTTCGCCTTTTGCATGCTTCAAATTAGAACACAATGTACAATGAGCTTTCTCAGATTCCACACTAAAATGAAAATGTATCTAACATTTATTCAATGTTCACTCTATGCCAAACATTTAGGTAAGAATGCCACACAATTTGTTATGACTGCTGTAAATTGCCTTTATTATTTTCCTAATTTTGAAGATGTTAAAACAGTCTTGGCAATCGTAATCAGCTCACCCAACATTACGCAGGTAGTAAAAAGCCGAACTGGAATTTCAAATGTTATGCTGAGTTAGAGCCCATGTTCTCAGTCACTTTTCATGTGATGCTTCCTGCCATAGAAGTATTTTAAGTACAGTTCCTCTAGAGCAGCTTCTGAATGATGAACCCTATTGCTTTGATGATATATATATATATTTTTTTCAGAGACAGAATCTCACTATGTTGCCCTTGGTAGAGTGCCATAGCATCATAGATCAGAGCAACCTCCAACTCCTGGGCTTAAGCAATTCTCTTGCCTCAGACTCCCAGTAGCTGGGACTACAGGTACCTGCCACAATGCCTGCCTATATTTTGTGTGGTTGGCCCCAGATAGGTTTGAACCTGCCAGCAATGGTGTGTGTGGCTGGCGCCGTAATCACTGTGCTATGGGCACCCACCCTTTGATGATAATTTTACACACATAAATATTTGTCATAAATCATTTAAGGAATGCAGTTATACTTATTCATTCAACAAAGATTTTTGAGTCCTAACTACATGCCAGAGTCTTCAAAATGCAGATGTGAGTAAGGAAAGAGCTCTTAGAGTGCTCAAAGCCTAGTGGTAGAGATAATCATATAAAGGAAATAGAAAACAAGCAAGTAATGCCAGGATGAAACAGAGGCTATACCCACCCCAGGAATACTTTACCACACGGATTTGGAATTGATATGGGAATTTGAGATGATGTAATAACCATAAAAAATTGGTCTCAATAAAAAAAGAAGAATGATGACAGTGCAAAACACACAGCAGAGATGAGGATGAAAGTGGAATAAATCTCTAGTGAATCTTTCAAACTCACTTGATAATTTTGCTGGGCTCTTTGGAAACATTTAATTGTTAATTCTTATTAGTTTCTGAAATCAATTTCATTGGCCAACCTCATCCCATGCTTTCAAGCAAAACTTCAAGTTAATGGTTACATTTGTTTCTCATTAATTTCTTTGGTTTCCTTAATGGCCAATTTGAAGATTTATTAATGGTTAATATCTTTAGCAATGTAAACATTTGCATTAATAAAGCCAGTGGGAAATTACAAACCTTACCAACCACTGCCATGGCCAAGTGCTAAGAGATATAAACAGTAGTAGGTTTGGGTTGGGCTAATCCTCAGAAAACCAATCATGTCTTTCCAATTGTCTTATTCTCCCGTGATTGCCATCTGCCCATCTATTTCAAAACTCATAGAAGATTTTACTAGTTTTTTTGTTAAGATACTATTTTAAGTATTTTCTTATTTAACTTCTTCTTCCCTTGTTTCAGAACTAGACATGCAACTAAAAAAAGTAGTCTGTGACCCTATTATGTTTACCTTTTGACAACTGACTTTTTTTGTAAACTGACCACAATAAGGTAACTAATATATGCTGGATTTAGACTTTTGTTCATCACTGAAAAGCATTTTTAAGGTATTTCTTAATGGTGTTGCTATTAGCCAACAGTTTAGGCAACATAACCATCTTTGCTTATAGAGAAGTATTTATTTACCCAGTTTAAATGTTCAGATCTATTTTATAAGAATGAGTGGAAAATGGGAGGCTGGTACTGGTGATAAGGAGTACAGCCTCATAAACTTTCAACTTGAGTTGACCAAGTTGACCAAAAAATGGTGAAATTCTGGCTTTGGATGCAATCTAACTTTGGTCAGTGTATTTATTAATCACTATGCTAATTGCTATAACAAAATCTCAGTAAAGTTTTTTAATTACTCACGTTACTGTGAAATATGAGTCAACACGAGTCGCTTTGTTCTACATAGTGATTCAGGGGTCCAGGCATTGTCCTCCCAGTGGCCCTGCAGACCGAGGGCCTCACAGTCCTGGTCTTATAAGAGAAAGGAAATAGGATTTGAGGATCACACTGCATTACCTCTGGCATAATAGGTCAAGTGTGTTTTTGATTGTGAAGAAACAAAACAAGATTGAGGAACATGTATAAAAGGTTGGAAATAAATGAACAAAATTATATTTAAGAGGGAGAAGTTTGATGGTGTTTGGCACTTTAGGAATAGACCTGTTTCCCCTTTCCCTCTTCCCCAGCTCAATTATATGTAAGTCTGTTCTGGATTTATGCAAATATGTACAGCAGTAGATTTTTAGAAGGACTATAATTGCCCACCCCCTTGCAGAAATTGGGTTCTGGAGAATTTAAAGAAGAAATATAAATTGTGAACATTTTCCCTGCAAGATATAGAATGTACTGGACAGCATCCAACTTTCTGTCCAATATCCTAGGTTTTTCTATTGTAAAGCTCTGGTAACACCAAGGAGGAAATCTACAGCGTCTTAGCGTAGTTACTCTACCCTGGGATCCATCAGAAGGGGAGTCATGCTGGAGTAATGCACAGAGAGAGGCAGAAGTGGAAACACAGAGTCACAGGGTAGAGAACATTCCTCATCAGGGTTCCCAAAGACTCAGAAAAAGGAAGACTTCCAAACACATAGGTAGGAAACATCAGTGATTTCCTGTACAAGTGTCCCTATGTGTTTGCTACATCTTAACACACACAATAAACATTCCCCAGTTGGAGAGAAGCTCTCACATTCCCTGACAGGTTTAAAACAATACAAAGCCATGAATCATCTGTTGATCTTTTTAGCCCATTTATTGTCTCTAGAATTAGATGCTGAGTCCTAGCAGGCAGGGGCTCTAACCTTCAAATCAAATTTTCTGTCACAAACGCAGTAACCATTAAAGAACTGCCCATTTGCAGTAAGAGACAGTCAGAATCTGCTGTAAGACACTTAAAAAGAAGGCTCTCCACCTAATGCTGACCTCCCAGGGCTGAGGCAATCCTGTCTTTTTCTGGGGCAAAGGGTTATGTGGTTTCTGGTCTAGTAGCTCTCCACATACTGAGTGTAGAATGCCAGCCCCATCCGCTGGCTGATTTCTCCTTAGTGTAAAAGAAAACTCATGTAAGACCTTTCTCATCACTGAGTGCCATTAGGGAGGGTTATCATTTATGCTTCGGCATTTTAATTACACTAAACAAATCATTTATGAAAGAATGCACTCTATCAACCTAGGTAGATATAAATGAAAACAGCAACAGAAATTATTCTTCGTAAGAAATTCACCTCAGCACCTGAAATTCACCTCAGCACTAAACCACTGACCCTGGGTTATAATGATAACTTAAAATATATGTCTAAGCCCAAAGTCCTGTATGAGGTACAAGAAATTACATAGATCAGTGTTTTTCAATCCTTTTTTTAATCTCACAGTACACTTAAAGTTTCTGGAATACATTTAAATTATGTTGATGCCCCCCCAAAAAAAGAGTAAAAAAAAAAAATTTACTGTGCTTTAAACTTCTTTCAAAAATAATTTAATTAATGATCTTTAAAATTTTCACCACACACCTAAGATCCTCTCATGGCACCCCAGTGTGCAACGGTACAGCCGTTGAAAATCACTGATATGGAGGTAAAGGCCATGAATCTGGGTAAATATATATCAGGGTACTGACCAAGAAGCCATCCTCTTCTCACACATTCTTCTCATCTCAATAATCAGATGAGCCCTACATGACCTTTTTTTAAATCATGGAAAGGACTAATGAAAAATTGGCATTTTCACAGGTTTTGGAATATTTTGTGTGACTTGCCGAACCTTCAATTTTCATTTTTGTTTCTCTCATATGAAAGTGTTTGTAGTTCTTACATGAAGGACAGAGAACTGAAAAGAAGTCTGCAAAGTGAAGTCCATTTTCACTGCTGAAGAATGACCTCATTGCTTCCCTAGGCTGTGAGGAAGGAGGGCTGGGTCTTTGAGAAGCCCTCTGAAAGTTGCCCAGTCTGGGGCTACTAGACCCAAGTTGGGTTACACAAAGCATCTCAAAGTCTTAACTCACTAGATTTTCATCCACACAATTTCCTGACTTTGTGCTGTGCTGTGTGAATGGAGCATTGTATAAGAATGGATTTTGAGCCAGCTGGAAAAATATCAAGCTTGTTTTCAGTCACCTATTATTTAAAATTCATTCTCTGGTTTAGAAGCTCATGGTTTAGCAGGAAGGATGGTGATGTGGGAGTCAGAACAGGTGACCTCTGAGCTCTGCTTCCAGCTGCATGGTTGTTCCCAGCCATTCACGGATAGCTTTCTGAGAGCTCACCTGTTAGAGAAAAAGCAGGACCAAGTGGCTCTTCTGTTTAAAACTCGACAATTTAAAATGTTGCTTCTCTGTTTAAAACTCTACAATTCAAAGCATTGGGCTGAGGGCACTTGTCTCTGAACTTAGTCCCACGTTATTGAGAGATTCAGCAAGTCAACTGGCAGCTCCAGTAATCCATGCTTTCTTTTATTTCTAACTCACGGACACTTTCTTTCAGGGCCTTTGTTTTTATTCCTCAGCAGGGTAATTGATTATGGCATGGACTCAATCTCTCCCTGAGTTACCCCTAAATCAGGGATTATAGAAAGTTCACCGAAATTCCTTCCACCTTCCTCTTCTGGTGCTCATCTCAGTGGCAGCCATGACATTGAACTCAGCTTAGAAGCCACATTTGTTAAAAATCAAATGATATTAATGCTGCTAAGAACTTTTTGGTATCTCTAGAGATATTTTGGATTAATTATAATGCACCTTTTGGAGGGCTAGCAAAAGCAACCCAGGCTTAAACTACATGGACAAATTAAACAAGAGAAAAATCACTTCAGCTTTCTATACTTAAATTATAATGGGCTTGTCAGATGGGGGAGGGGAAGCGTTTCACACACAGTAGCATTACCACACTGGTTTAAAGGTAGAGAGGAGGAGAAAGAAACTATCATTGTGGCTGAGAGGTTAGAGGTCTTATAAAACTCATTAAGAGAAAGTTAAAAAGAAAGAACCAGGATTCCAAATTGACCAACTTTTTATGCTTCCTTTCTGCCTTCGTCAGGGCTCATTTGCTGATTTCAAGCCTGTCAGAGGCATCAGTTGAAGGCTTGAAGCTTGAGACAGTAATGGATTTTAATGGCAGGCCACGTGGCCTTTCAACCTCGTCTGTATTCTAACTGATGATGAAAGCAGAAACTTCTGTCACCAAACGAACTCACCGAGGCTGTAACATCCCCTGTCCCCGTAACCGCAGAGGCCTCAGCCTCCGTTCATGTAAAGCCACGGAATTTTATCAGTGAGGAAGCAGAGATAAAGAGAAGTGTATTTTCCAAAACTAAAGGGCTTGGTAGTGATAGACCCAAGGAAATAACTTAGAGCTCTGCCCCTTCTGGTTCCTGGTGCATCACGATACTTTCCAGCCTCCAAGAGCTAAGGGGAGGGACTTCCTATTTGTTTTGCGGAGGACAATAAAATAGGCCTTTTAACTTGCTTGTCTTTAGACTATTTCTCAATGAACTTCATTTGGTCTTTAAAATTGTTCTCATTCCATGAATTGGTATCTGTCAAAAATTTAGGAACATAAATCACTGTTCTGATAGTATTTATTCGCGGGACTTCTTTTAGTTTATGAGAGAACCGGCCGTAATTTCAGCCATCCTGATCTGAATGGCCCACTTCTATGGGGAAGTGAAGAGCCTGAAGTCTCATCATTGAAATTCTGAGTGGAAACCCAGCAAATGCTTCACTTTCCCATATTTTACCTTCTTTATATCTAGAGATACATGATACTTAAGCGACTTTATGGGGATTTTTTTTATGCCCTTTCTATTAACTTCCAGATGGAAAATACAGTGTTGTGAAAACACTAAAATTCAGTAGGCACCATCAGGGTAACGCTAATAAGAAAATAACTGCTTGTAAGGAAATGAACACAGAGCTCCAATTGTGGCGGAAAATAATGTGTGCAATGTGGATAATAAATAATACCATTAAACCCTTGTATCATTCCCGCTTTCTGTCAAGATAAAAAATGTGATATTTATTGCTAGGTCTGTAATTACTTTTATGCTTGAAACAGGAAGAAACAGGGTTGGTGATACAGGAGGGTATTAGTCAATGCTTTTTTTTTTGGTGGGGGGAGGGGTGGGTGAGTTTTCATTTAGAGAAAAAAAAGGTTCCACTCATCTGCATCTCCTTTCTACCAACCTCCCAAAACAAAAAGGGTTTTGCCATTTCAGCCATTGAAGAGATTGATTCTCTGTCATCCCTTTCTGGGATGCGTGTCATGGAGATTATTGAGTAAGGACAGGGGAAAGAAGGCGGAACAGGGATGGATTATTAATTTAAGGTAATATTTCTGGATTTCCACAAACAGCGCATTTTTGTCTAGTTAGATAGATTACTTGCTATTACCACAGCAACTTAGATCTTGGTTTCAATTAGGATTTCAGCCTCCCTGTGTTTCTGTCCCAGCTCTCCCCCACCTTCTAGCATCTTCTAGGCTTTAAAGAAAGTCATTGGGAGTGATTCCACCAAGATGATTAGTTCTTTTCCAAATTGCAGCTGCATGCGCTATTTTGGAAAGAACTTTGATATCATCTTCAAACATTTGAATCCTAATACACCTGAATCACAGCTCCAGAGGTGGATACAGCCCACAGTCTCACTAAAGTCAGCTTCTCTACCTACAGCAGGGGCTCAGGGAAAATCAAAATCTCTCCTCTGTGAGTTCCAATGCTAAAAATAAGGTACTTGTAGCTTGAGGACCTGAGGGCTTAAATCTCATTTTGCATTCTGTAAAGTGGCCACAATGTCTTTTTACCCTTTGTTCTCTTTCATTTCTAACAGAAACCATTTGAAGTTTTATTTCAAATCATTTGGTTGTCGGCATAATGAACCTCAGATTTAAATTTGTGATTGTCTGATGTGTCTGGTGTGTGTGTGTGTGTTTGTGTGTGCATGTGTGTGAGTGTTTAATTAAACTGATGTGAAATGCTGTCTGAGCCGAAGGCAGTAATTTTTCTTTTACTCATTGAATGTGGCGCAGATTACAGCAAGCTTCTCATTTGTATAATCTGTCATGTAATACCACTGCCTTTTAAGCATGCTGGTTTTGTCAAAAGCATTCATTTAAATGGGAATATGAGTTTAATTACACTCTTTCACCTTTACACATTTGGGGCGAGTGAATGCAGTGTCTCTGGAGATGGCACTGAATGAGTGGAGGATTTTCATCCTCGTTGCCGGCCACCTCCCATTAGCTGTGTGTGACTTTGGATGAGTCGATTCCTGTAATAGTCAGGGCAGGCAACATGCTTTAGAAAAACCTCTAGGTTGGATTTTACTTCTTATTCGAGTAAGACCTAAATTCACGTAGTACAATGAGGCATATACTCCCTGTAGCACGAGCATGAGAATCCTGCAGAATCTTACTTACGAATGCTCTGGAGAAATAATACGGAGTAAGTTGGAGGTGTAGTATTGTAAAGATCTCTCTTCTTTTTTAGTTATGTGCAATTAAAGCCCAATTTTAATCAGTTTAAGGAGAACAGAGGACATATGAACCACCGCTGTCCCAGGGTGTGTGAGCAACCCATGGTCCTGGGAAAGACCAGTTTCATCTTGGCCTTGGGAACCAAGACCATGACTTTGAGGTTTTCCTGCTCTGGATCCCCTCTCTCTGGCTTCGTCTTCTCCCAGTGTGGATCAGCTTATCCCACTACGTTGTGTGGAGACAGGGTGGCTGACACCTCACTTTATGCATTATAAATCCTCATCTTCTATAAAGATCTGGCTGGACTGTGGGAGCCGCCATTCAGCAAATCCCATGAAGGGGTTGGATGCTGGCTCAGCTGTATGGGGTGCACCACAACAACTGTCAGCTGGAGCCATGGATCGGGGTTACCTGCATTTGTATAAAGGATGTTGTAGGAGTTCTGTGAGTGGAGAGGAGGGTGGCATCTTTCACTTTTGCCCATATGAATGACTTTCTTCTTGACTGAACACCAGAGGTACCAAATGAGGAAATTGTCAGAATGAAAATGGAGTCACTAATATCGAACTCTGTTAAAATAGAGCCAGGGACAGCTAGGAAGGGAGGGCCCTCGTGCATGTCTTGTCTGATAACAGGAATGCCAGTTAACAGTGACAGTTAGCCACTTACTGGACACACTGCCTCACAAATCTAGCCCCCAAACGGCAAGGGTCTTCCACTAACTCCAGGATTAGTAAGTCCTGGGAGCTATTACCTGCCACTCACCAGTCAGAACTCAGCCCTTATAAGACATTGCCAGTGCCATTAACTTCTCTTTCCAAACAGCTTGTGTGCCCTCCTCTTTCCCATAAACCCTAACATTTGTCTTTGTTCTTCAGATATTCTGGAAATCACTCTGGTTTGTAGGTATATCCCAGATTATAATCCTACCTTTTATATATTTTTTCCAAATAAAATATTTTTATTGAAAGATTGGTTTCTATATTTTTATGTTGACACCAGTACCCTATAATTGTATCCTTATTAGGAAATATTCTATACCATGAACATTTTTCTTCCTCTCTTATATCTAGCTTTATTTTCTTTGTCTTAGCTCTCTCACAACCACATTCTTTGCTAGGTTAATCTGAAAATAAATGCCTCCTGCAGGGTTATGACTAATCACGATTTAAGGAGTTAATCCTCTCATGATTACATTTTCACACAGGCCTCCAGTGTCCTTAACTAGGAGGAATGTTCTATTTATGGGGCATTTGTTGATGGAAGGCATGGTACTAAAAAATGAGGGTAGTGCAAAGTTAATTGGGATATGGTTCTTCTGGTGTGGGAATGAACCTTGCCCCTGCACAGATTGCTAACAAGTTTACTTTTTGGGCTCGATGCCTATAACTTAAGAGGCTACAGCACCAGCCGCATACACTGGAGCTGGTGGGTTCAAATCCAGCCCAGGCCTGCCAAACAACAATGACAAGTCCAACCAAAAAATAGCCACGTGTTGTGGTGGGTGCCTGTAGTCCCAGCTACTTGGGAGGCTGAGGCAAGAGACTCCCTTAAGCCCAGGAGTTGGAGGTTGCTGTGAGCTATGATGCCATAGCACTCTACCCAGGGTGACAGCTTGAGGCTCTGTCTCAAATAAAAGAAAACAAGTTTACTTTTGCCACCGGGAGGTGTTACCCTTGGATAAGTTACCTTATTTTTTTTAGGCCTTGTTTTCTTTATTTCAAAATAGTGAGACTAATAATGACTACCTCAAAGGCTTCTTAGAATTAAATGTAGACATATGCACAATATTTAGTTGTACAGTAACTGAGTAATTATGAAGATCCAATACTTCTTACCTTTTAAATACTAACGCACGCATCCATGGTCTTTGTTAAGAGGATGAATTTAATTTGTAGGGTAACCATTTGTGGTATTGCCTGGTAAAAAAAAAAAAAAAATGGCACACGCTACCAAGGAACCGTGTCACCATCTTGAAGAAAGCAATTTGGCACTGTGTTCATAGGCCTTCGGTCTTTAATTTGAAATATTCATCTGTCTGCTCCCATTTATTTATGCAGCTTTGTAGGATGGATTTGAACCCTGAAAGGTACTCGGACACCCACAAAATCTCTCTTGTGCATCCAACTCCCTGCCTCCCCCTCTTCCCTTCTTCCCTCTCTCTGTGTCTCTCCGAGTTTTATTTCAAGTGGTGTTCTCCTCCAAACTCACTCATTCCAAAATTATGGTTGTTAACTAATCCATTCAAGTCCAATTTGAGGACAAATGCAGACAACATTTTCTGTTAAATCTGATCTTTTCTGTACCAACATGGCTAGAATAAAATCAATAAGGAAAATGAAGACTTCCCACACTAATGAGAATCTCTGAAGACAATCTATTTTTCTCTCTTGGGTTCTGAGCTCTCTTTTAACTATACAAAAGGAAATATCTCACAGAATACTTTCACTGTAAGATCTGTGCTTTTTTTTCATAGGTAGCAAACCATATTCTGAGAACAGACTCTGCCAGCCAAGAGCGAATGCTAATAACATTTATAAAATGTTATCTCTATGTTAGACACTCTCAGACTCTCTACAGCACAGTGACATTATTATTCAGTCCTAAGACTCAGAATTATGAAGAACTTGCCCAAAGTTGCACAGCCAGTGGGAACTGAGATTTGGACGTGAGTTAGCCAAAATCTGAAGGCCTTTGTCTTTTTATTCTACTGTCTTCACTATTCAAGATGCTATCCACCTAACAATCAGAATGGAAAATGAAAAAAACATTAATACCAAATAATATATTAAATAAGAATAGGGGATAGATACGCATACTTTGGATATCAACTTATTTTAATAACTTTTATTAAAAATGAGGATTCTTCTCATGTTTCTAGAAGTTATTAAAGTAAGGAACGTTGTTGTGAATGACAGCACATACCCCTGGAGCCTGCATTTCCTTTGCTGAGGATCTTTCTATGAGGTCTAACGTGCTGACATTAACAAGCAAACCGATTCCTGGATGGTGCCATGGTGCAGAGCTGAGATACCCAGTTATCAACTTCTATGAAACAGTGATGATATTAATGGTCCGATCTTGTGTACTTGTTGTGAAAAACAAATGAATTAATATATTTGTGGACCAATGAGAAGAGTACCTTGCTGCTGACAAACACTTATAAACTATTAATTTTCCAATTAACGGAAATACAAGAATGGTATATCTAAACTTTCTTGCTGGATTTGCCCTTTGGGAAGGCATATACCTAAAGAAGCTATAGTTTCTGAAGCTGTACATAGTTTAATATTATTTGGATTTATTCACTGACATTTAAGTTAGCCAATTAACTATCATACTTAGAATTTAGATCTACTCAAAAAATGTTTTTTTTTAAAAAATATAATTCCAAACTCTTAGCTTCTTTTTAATATACTTCTTTTGAGTAATCCAAATATTTAGGGAAATGTCTCTAAAATTACTGACAGAGTAATTTATTTTCCTATCATAAATTTCTTTCTTAATTTATCATTTTAGAGATTAAATTATAAATCTATTACTTTTAACAAGGATGTTCTTGAATCCCTCATCTACTCATTTCACATGAATGGAGACAATTTTTGTACATAGACTCAGTAACAACTAAGGAAAAGAAAACATACTTATTGAGGTTTAAATATTTTGCTTCATTTTCTTGCAAATTAATTTCTTCAAATTCTCAAACTTTCTTAGGCTTGAACAGGTGTTGGTTCAATTTATGGGAATGAAGTGTTGACACCAGAATGGAGAAATTGCAGACACGTGAGCCAGTCTGGTGTGTGTGGCTGCAAGGCGGCCTTCCCTTTCCTTTGGGGCCCCTGCACTTGGCCACCTTCTGTTTGTCACCTGCAGTCTTGTGGGTGGCGGTTTCCACTTTACAACATTTGCACCTGGAGCTATTATGAGTGGATCAGACTGAGTTTTGACCCAGCCAGGGAAACTTTCATCCCCTGATTGCTATATCCCCACCCACCCCCACACCCAGATTTTTTCTGATTGTGAAGCAAAGTGTCAGCACCAAAAAATTTGAAGTAACAACTTTCATCTTCTTATGGAGTATTTCCAGTGTTTATTCTGTAAGAACAAGGTTATATGCACACATAATTCAAAGAGTCTGTTCTACAGGTTTATATATTTTTTATTTCAAAATATGAAAATAGTGCAAACATTTTAAGTTCCATGGATCATTTTTGGAATCCTTGAGTCCTGACCAAAGGACCCAAATAGTGTCCCCATCGGGTAGGTTTTATCTTTCTTCTTCTCCCTCCTCCTCCCTGGCTCATTTCTGCTGCATTTTCCTTCTCTCAGTCCAGATTTGTGCATCTTAGTTAATTCTAAATTTAATAGTTAGTGCATGTGGAATTGGTTTGTTCCATTCTTGAAATACTCCAGTTAGGAGAATTGTCTTCACTTCCATCCAGATTGTTGCAAAAAGTATTCCTTCATCTTCTATTATGGCTAAGTAGTACTCCATGGTGTCCATATGCCACATTTTATTAACCCACTCATGAACTGATGGGCACTTGTGTTGATTCCACATCTTTGCAATTGTGAATTGTGCTGCAACAAACACTTTAGTGTAGGTGTCTTTCTAATGAAAAGCATTTTTTGAGTGTTATATAAGTATTATTAAAATGATTTGGTTTTAAAATTGTATTATTTTATTAAATGTTAAATATTGTATTAAATGATTATAGAAATAATGTTCTCCACAGGTAAATGTTTTCAATTATTTAGATTATTCTTTTGATATTTCTTACCAGATTTCTAACTAACATGCTTACATTTTTTTACTCAGTTTTCAGTTTTAGGGATTCACTTTTGTAAAAGATAAGGATTTTGTGTATTGCTCACCTTTGCCCCACCATGCCCACCTTTTCATCTACACACACCTAACGCTCATCCACCTGTGTGAATGTATATCCATACACACTAACCCACACGTTTGCTTCATTCCTAATCCTCCTAATAGACCTATGTCATCATTTTGATTAGAAAATATTCATCATTTACATTACTGTGACCTTGTACTAATCCTTATTTACTTTTCCATTCTAAACTTTTATTTGCTTCATTATTTATGTCCTTCAACCTACCTACTAGTCAGTTACCTAAATCTCTTTTTGAAGCATCTGTTGACAGTGGGAAATAGTCTATTATTATCATGGTCTTAATGCAGGTGGCTACAAAACATTATCATATACTAAGTCATTTCAACAACAAATGTTAATTTCTCAGAGTTCCAGAGGCTGGGAAGTCCAAGATCAAGATACTTGCGGATCCAGGCTCTGAAGAACAGCTTCTTGGTTTGCAGCTGTCCTTTTCCTGGTATGCTCACATGGTAGAAAGAGAGCACTAGACTCCCTGGATTTCTTTTACAAGAAAACTAATCCTATTTATGAGGTTTCTACTCTCATAACCTAATGGCCTTCCAAACGCCTCTACCTCCTAACATCACATTTGAGGTTAGGATTTCAATATATGAATTTTGGAGCTACACAGATACTCAACCCGTAATAGTCATCTTCTTGAAGAAGCTTCTTACAAAGCCAGTCTAAACTTGTTGCAGTTATCATCTTAGGATCTCTATTCACTTGAATCCTAGTGATTCTCTGCTTGCTGTTAACCTCTGTCTCTCTCCTCACATGGCCTTCTCTCTGGTAACTTGTCCAATCTATCTTGTCTTTCCCTAATAAAGACACTTGTCATAGGATTTAGGATCTTCCCTAAATCTGGAATGATGACCTCATCTCAAGATTGTCAACTTAGTTACATATGTTAAGGTCCTCTTCCCGAATAAGGTCACATTCACAGGTCCAGGATGCACATGTTCTTTTGGAGGCCACCACTCAACCCACTATACCCTTATCTTCCTTTTTTGCTGTACTTTTTAGTTTGGTAGAAGTCTTTCTCTAGTAATTTTTTCAAAAAAGTTTATGGAAGGGAAATTTTTGAGATCTAAAAATAGACTTGCCATTTGACCCTATAATTCCTTTACTGGGTATATACCCAGATGACCAAAAATTACAGAACAACAAAGATATCTGTACCAGATTGTTTATTTCAGCCCAATTCATAATTGTTAAGTCATGGAAGAAGCCCAAGAGCCCATCGATACACGAATGGATTAATAAACTATGGTACATGTATACCATGGAATACTATGCAGCCTTAAAGAAAGATGGTGACTTTTCCTCTTTCATTTTTATATGGATGGATCTGGAACATGTTCTCCTTAGCAAAGTATCT
>CAUYON010175495.1:0-15214 GCA_963573935.1 Arctocebus calabarensis
TGAGCTGGCGGGTTCAAATCCAGTCCGGGCCTGCCAGACAACAATGACAGCTGCAACCAAAAAATGGCCAGGCATTGTGGTGGGCGCCTGTAGTCCCAGCTACTTGGGAGGCAGAGGCAGGAGACTCGCTTGAGCCCAGGAATTGGAGGTTGCTGTGAGCTGTGATGCCACCGCACTCTATCCAGGGTGACAGCTTGAGGCTCTGTCTCAAAAAGAAAAAATATATATATATATACACAATAACTGTTGGCAAAGATGTAGAGAAATCAGAACCCTCATATGTGACTAGTGGCAGTTATTAAAAAAAACTACATACAGAATTACCACATGACCTACCAATTCCATTTCCAGGTATATACCTGAAAGAACTGAAAATAAGTATTCAAACAAAAATTTTACATGAACAACTCATGAAAGTGAACAGTACTATTCATGATAGTCAAAAGGTAGAAAGAACCTTGTTGTCGATCAACTGATAAATGGATAACCACAATGTGGTAAATCCATACAACAGAATATTGTAACATTTAGCTATAAAAGGAATGATGTGCTGATAAATGCTAAAATATGGATTTACCCAGAAAACATTACGTTAAATTAAAGACACAAAAGGCCACATACTGTATGATTCCATTTATATGAAGTGTAAATGTATAGGCAAATCCATAGAGACAGAAAACACATTCATGGTTCCAGGTACTGGAAGCAGGGGCCAGGTAGTTACTGTCTTATGGGCACACAGTTTCTTCTTGTAGTGATGTAAAAATTCTTATTGCCAGTGAACTGTACACTTTATAAGATATACATAACACCAAAGAGAGATTGTGTAAATTAATCTGTGTTCCTGCAGCAATGTTGTTAAATATTATCACTTCTGTTAAGTTCCGCCAGTACTTGTAATTGTTGATACAACTTTCTGACTCATCCATTGGACAGTAAGTTTCTCAAGGGTGGGGTCTATATCTAATTTATCTCTGTTGCTATCTGTAACAAGAGTATAGATACGTGTTTGAAAGGTATTATGTTTCTAAAAGCCCCATTACTATTTTATTGTCATCTTTCCTTCGCCTCTGTTATTGATGTCATGCTATTTCAAGGATCATGTCATCACAAAGTACCTTAAACTCTTTTTGGTGCAATCACTAAGCAAATTATTCATTTTTATATGCTACACAAAGCCTACCACAGTATCTGATACACAACTAACAATTAATAAAGGAGCGAAGCAACCAAACATTAATGAGTATGAGAATAGAGAAAAAGTGGTGGGCTCAATTAAGTGGCTTATCTCAGTGAGGAAGAGAAATTGCTGGGGTGAGAGTTCTAGATAAAGTGAATCAAGAGGCTTAAAATACATACACATTTAGAGTTAATGCTGTTATTGGTAATATTAACATCCAACTATGAAACTAAAGGAATGGACTGCTGAAGTGAACTAGATGCAATGGTTTTTGAAGGTAGAGGGGTCAACTGGTTAATAGGCAAGGGGGACAGGGTAGGGCATGATTAGGTTCTTCCCACAGACAGTAAAATCAATGAAAAGAGATGAAAGTTAGTGAGCCTAGAGTTTATTTATAAACAAAGAGGAATGCCACTATCATGTATATATAGTTGGCATATATATATGCCATTATCATGGTATATAGCTGGCATCATCAATGTCAATCCTTAGTTCAAAAATCTTCACCATCTACCTATTTCCTGTGGACTCAAGCCCAAATAGTGTTATTTGACAATCAAGTTTACCTAAAACCTGGCCTTGATCTACATTTCCAATTCTTTCCTAAACTCCCCCTTCATGCATCTTATACTCCAGGCCAACAAAACATACTGGCTATAGTTACCTGTGGTTTTTTAAATTTGTCTACACCACTATCTCTGTCTAGAAAGGCTTCCTCCATCTCTGTCTCTCCTAAAGTCACAATCTTAAACTACCCCTCGTGACTTAGCTCAGATGCTACTTTCTTTACAAAGATTTCTTCAATAATATAATGAACTTATCTTCCTTTTCTGAACTCTCTCCCAAAGCTCTTTATCTATAATTCATTTGTAGCACTTACCACTTTTACAGTATACTTGGTAATTATTTGAATTTAGTTTTTTTTCCCTTAATAAATTATGAACTTCATACTGGAAAAAATCAACTCTAATTCATACTATCTGCCTTACATGTAGCCCATACTTGATAAATGTACTGAAAGAGCAAAGAACGAGGAGCCTTGTCTGTGGGATGAGTACATTTATTTTGGCTGCTTAGTGTCCCCTCTGAGACCTTATTTCCTGAGTCTTGGCTATTCCAGATGATTAATGATGCTGAATATGTGAACCTCATTTAAGTGATATATGACTGTGTTTTGACATTCTAAGTTTCATAAATGTTAACATTACTCATCTTATTTATTTATTTATTTTGAGACAGAGCCTCAAGCTGTCACCCTGGATAGAGTGCCGTTGCATCATAGCTCACAGCAACCTCCAATTCCTGGGCTCAAGCAAGTCTCTTGCCTCTGCCTCCCAAGTAGCTGGGACTACAGGTGCCTGCCACAACACCTGGCCATTTCTTGGCTGCAGCTGTCATTACTGTTTGGCAGGCCTGGGATGGATTTGAACCCGCCAGCTCAGGTGTACGTGGCTGGCGCCATAGCCCGTTTAGCCACGGCGCCAAGCCTACTTATTTTATTTTTGATTACAATTACGTGCTTCAGAAACTGACAAACTTGATATTTTAATTACCTTTACTTACTCACTAGAAATATAGATTGTTTGCAGAAACAGACAAAAACTTGATTATGTGCTACCTACCACATCCATAACCATTGTGCAAATTCTACAGAACAAAAATTAAACTGTATGAGGTGAAGATGAATACAAAATAAAAACTTAGATTTCCAAAAGAAAATGTGATTGAATATTTCTAAGCTATACTTTCTAATGAAAATACTTCAAAAGATTGAATACAGATGCCCATTAAAAAAAGATGAATGCCTCGGGAGGTGCCTGTAGCTCAAAGGAGTAGGGCACCAGCCCCATATGCTGGAGGTGACGGGTTCAAACCCAGACCCGGCCAGAAACTGCAAAAGAAAAGATAAATACCTCCACCAAGAGTGCTGTGTACTCATACACTGATAAATAGAATAAAACATTCAAAACCTTTTTATAGATTTTTAAAGAAAAAACGAGCCAGTAATTTTTCAGATATACTATCACAAATTATTGTTTACTTACACTAATGAAACTGAACCTAGCCAATTCAAGTCATAGCTTAGACAAATTTTAACAGAAAAAATTGAAACACCATAATTTGACCTTTCAATTGTGAGGTAAATCTGAACTGAAAGTTAGATAAGCTAACTGAGAAAAAGAATGTGAAGAGTAGGAAAGCAACAGTAGGAAATTACTAGATACCTATTTTTAAAATACATATATAAATTTCAGTTTTCCTCGTGAAAGTACAAGGAAAAGAAAATCTTGTGAGATATCTAAATATATTACCATGAAAATGAATCCTCTGATCTAAACCTACAAAGATAGCCAGAAACTTAACAGTTCCAAAGTTCCTTAAGGAAATTTTTCCCTGCCTGCTAATGCTTTGCATTATCCACCACCTAAAAGCAAATTAAACTAACAGAGAAACATAAATGCAAGAGAACTCAGGAACACAATACAGTACTTAATTAGCATAAAGCTCCATCATTCTTTTTGGTTCCATTTTTTAATTTTCTACATTTTGAAATTATCACCATAATTTATCAGCTTAACTCTTTCTTTAAATCCCTTCCTTTTCAATGGAACTATCTTCACTTTTCATTTTTTAAGTTCTATATTTATTGGGAATTTAATATACTTTTTAATAGTTTTTAACTTTCTTTAGGATTGTTATTGTGAATTGTCTAGTTCAAAGTTATATGCAATTTTAAATTGATCTCCTCCAATTCCCTTTTTCTTCATGAAAAGGTAGGTTTGTTAGACAATACTTTTAAAAGAAACAAAATATATAATACTTGTAAATACAACCTAATATACTCAAGAGAATTTAATTTGCAAGACCTCTCTCTAAAAATGATTATTGAAACTTACGAGATTTATAAATAGATTTCATAAGATTTGTACACAGAACTTAGAAGTTTAAGAGCTACAATTAGGGCTCAGCGCCTGTGGCTCACCGGGCTAAGGTGCCAGCCATGTACACCCAAGCTGGTGGGTTCAAATCCAGCCCGGGCCTGCCAAACAACAATGACGGCTACAACCAAAAACAAATGGCTGGGCGTTGTGGCGGGCGCCTGTATTCCCAGCTACATGGGAGGCAGAGGCAAAAGACTCGCTTGAGCCCAGCCCAGGAATTAGAGGGTGCTGTGAGCTATGATGCCACAGCACTCTATCCAGGGTGACAGCTTGAGGCTCTGCCTCAAAAAAAAAAAAAAAAAAAAAAGAGCTACAATTAGAATTTTGAAACTTTAATAAATGGAATTTTATTTGTTAAACCAAAGTAAACTGAATAAACATTCAGATTCTTAACCTTAAAAAGAGAACTTTCCAGACATGCCAAGAGATTCGGAAATTCAGATAGCAGACAGTTTCAGAACCCCAGCACAACTCAACGTGAATAAGACATCCCCAGGCACATCATAATTAACTTCACTAAAGTTAAAATGAGGAGAAAATTCTGAAAGCAGCCAGATGTAAGAAAACCATACCCTACAAGGAGAAAAATATTAGAATAACTGCAGATCTCTCTGCTGAAACCTTTCAAGCTAGAAGAGGGTGGTCATTGACTTTTAATCTCCTAAAACAAAATAACCTTCAACCCAGGATCCTGTATCCAGCTAAACTGAGTTTCATTTATGATGGAGAAATTAAATACTTTAATGACATTCACATGTTGAAGAAATCTGCCATAACAAAACCAGGATATTCTCAGACCTATCCTCCATAATGACCAGCACAATCCTCTATCACAAAAGTAAACTCACACAGAAACTTTTGATCAAATTCCAACTTCCACAGTGGCGAAAGCATTAAAAATGTCCCCTGGACTTTTGAAAAACTTGATACCCAAAATATTACCAAGTTTATCAATATGCTCAGTTAATGTGAATGGCTTAAATTGTCCTCTAAAGAGGCACAGGATGGCTGACTGGATACAAAAACTCAGGCCAGATATCTGCTGCATACAAGAATCTCATCTCACCTTAAAAGATAAATATAGACTCAGGCAAAGGGATGGTATATATTTCAGACAAAAGGAAAGCAGAAAAAAAGCAGGTGTTGCAATTTTATTCGCAGATACAATACACTTTAAACCAACCAAAGTAAGGAAGGATAAAGATGGACACTTCATATTTGTTAAGGATAATACTCAGTATGATGAGATTTCAATTATTAATATTTATGCACCCAATCAGAATGAGCTTCAATTTATAAGAGAAACTCTAACAGACATGAGTAATTTGATTTCCTCCAGCTCCAGAGTAGTCAGAGATTTTAAAACTCCTTTAGCAGTGTTCAATAGATCCTCCTATAAGCTAAGCAAAGAAATTTTAGATTTAAACTTAACCATTCAACATTTGGATTTAACAGACATCTACAGAACATTTTATCCTAACAAAACTGAATACACATTCTTCTCATCAATCCATGGAACATACTCCAAAATTGATAACATTTTAGGTCACAAGTCTAACCTCAGCAAATTTAAAAGAATAGAAATTATTCCTTGCATCTTCTCAGACCATCATGGAATAAAAGTGGAACTCAGTAAGAATAGGAATCTGCATACTTATACAAAAACATGGAAGCTAAATAACCTTATGCTGAATGAAAGCTGGGTCATAGATGAGATTAAGAAGGAAAGTACCAAATTTTTAGGAGAAAACAACAATGAAGAAACGAATTATCAGAACCTCTGGGATATTGCAAAGGCAGTCCTGAGAGGCAAATTTGCACTGCAAGCCTTCCTCAAGAGAACAGAAAGAGAGGAAGATGACAACTTAATAGGACATCTCAAGCAAGGGAAGAACATTCCAATCCCAAACCCAGCAAAAGAAAAGAAAGAACCAAAATTAGCCAGAATTGAACGAAATTGAAAACAAAAGAATTATACAACAGATCAATAAATCAAAAAGTTGGTTTTTTTAAAAGGTCAATAAAATAACCTTTGGCTAACAAAACCAGGAAAAAAAAAGTAAAATCTCTAATTTCATCAATGAAAATGGTAAAGACAAAATAACAATAGACTCCTCAGAAATTCAAAAAAATCCTTAACGAATATTCCAAGAAACTTTTTTCCCAGAAATGTGAAAATCTGAAGGAAATTGACCAAAACTTGGAAGCATGCCACTTTCCAAGACTTAGCCAAAACTAAGTGGAAATGTTGAATAGACTTATATCAAGCTCTGAAATAGCATCAACAATACAAAATCTTTCTAAAAAGAAATGCCTGGGACCAGATGGCTTCACATCAGAGTAGTACCTGTATTACTAAACCTCTTCCAAAATATAGAGAAAGAAGGAATACTCCCCAACACATTCTATGAAGCAAACATCACCTTGATCCCCAAACCAGGAAAAGACCCAACCTGAAAAGAAAATTGCAGACCAATATCACTAATGAATACTGATGCAAAAATATTCAACAGGATCCTAACAAACAGAATCCAGCAACACAGCAAACAACTTATAAACCATGACCAAGTGGGTTTTATCCCAGGGTCTCAAGGCTGGATCAATATACGTAAATCTATAAATGTAATTCAGCACATAAACAAATTAAAAAACAAAGACCATATGATTCTCTCAATTGATAAAGAAAAAGCTTTTGATAAAATCCAGCATCCCTTCACGATCAGAACACTTAAGAAAATGGGTATAGAAGGGACATTTCTTAAACTCATAGAGGCTATCTATAGCAAACCCACAGCCAATATTGTATTGAATGGAGTTAAACTGAAATCATTTCCACTCAGATCAGAAACCAGGCAAGGTTGCTCATTGTCTCCATTGCTTTTTAACACTGTAATGGAAGTCTTAGCCATCACAATTAGGCAAGAAAAGGCCATCAAGTGTATCCATATAGCGTCAGAAGAGATCAAACCTTTACTCTTCACAGATAATATGATGGTATATCTGGAAAAACCAAGGATTCTACTACAAAACTCTTAGAAGTGATGAAGGAATGCAGCAGTGTCTCAGGCTGCAAAATAAACACTCATAAATCTGTAGCCTTTATATATACCAACAAGCACCAAGCTGAAAAAACAGTCAAAGACTCTATTCCTTTCCCAGTAGTGTCAAAGACGAAATATTTGGAAGTTTACCTCACAAAGGACCTGAAAGATCTCTAAAAAAGAGAACTATGAAACTCTAAGAAAAGAAATAGCTGAAGATGTTAACAAATGGAAAAACATACCATGCTCATGACTGGGAAGAATCAACATTGTTAAAATGTCCATACTACCCAAAGCAATATACAATTTTAATGGAATCCCTATTAAAGCTCCATTGTCATACTTTAAAGATCTCGAAAAAATAATACTTCTTTTTATATGGAATCAGAAAAACCTCGAATAGCCAAGACATTACTCAGAAATAAAAACAAAGCAGGAGGAATCAAGCTATCAGACCTCAAACTATACTATCAATCGATAGTGATCAAAACAGCATGGTACTGGCACAAAAACAGAGTAGATGTATGAAACAGAATAGAGAACCAAGAAATGAACCCAGCTACTTACCGTTTTTTGATCTTTGATAAGCCAATTAAAACATTCAGTGGGGAAAAGATTCCCTATTTAACAAATGGTGCTGGGTGAACTGGCTGGCGACCTGTAGAAGACTGAAACTGGACCCATGCCTTTCACCATTAACTTAGACAGACTCTGACTGGATTAAAGATTTAAACTTAAGACATGAAACTATAAAAAATACTAGAAGAAAGTACACGGAAAACTCTTGAGGGAATCAGCCTGGGCAAATATTTTATGAGGATGACTCCCTGGGCAATTGAAGCAGCATCAAAAATACACTACTGAGACCTGATCAAACTGAAAAGCTTCTGCACAGCCACAAACACAGTAAGTAAAGCAAGCAGACAGTCCTCAGAATGGGAGAAGATATTTGCAGGTTATATGTCCAACAAAGGTTTAATAACCAGAATCCACAGAGAATTCAAAGGTATTAGCAAGAAAAATACAAGTGATCCCGTCTCAGGGTGGGCAAGGGACTTGAAGAGGAACTTCTCTGAAGAAGAGAGGCGCACACCCTATAGACACATGAAAAAATGCTCATCATCCTTAATTATTAGAGAAATGCAAATCAAAACTACTTTGAGATATCGTCTAACTCCAGTGGGATTAGCCCACATCACAAAATCCCAAAACCAGAGATGTTAGTGTGGATGTGGAGAAAACGGAACATGTCTACACTGCTGGTAGGAATGTAAACTAATATGTCCCTTTTGGAAAGATGTCTGTAGAATACTTAGAGATCTAAAAATAGATCTGCCATTCGATCCTATAATTCCTCTAGTAGGTATATATCCAGAAGACCAAAAATCACATTATAACAAAGATATTTGTACCAGAATGTTTATTGCAGCCCAATTCATAATTGCTAAGTCATGGAAGAAGCCCAAGTGCCTTTCAACTCATGAATGGATTAACAAATTATGGTATTTGTACACCATGGAATATTATGCAGCCTTAAAAAAGATGGAGAGTCTACCTCTTTCCTGTTTACATGGTTGGAGCTAGAACATATTCTTCTTAGCAAAGTATCTCAAGAATGGAAGAAAAAGTACCCAATGTACTCAGCCCTACTATGAAACTAATTTATAGCTTTCATATGAAGGCTATAACCCAATTATAGCACAAGAATATGGGGAAAGGGGAAAGGGAGGGGAGGGGTTGGAGGAGGATGGGTGGAGGGAGAGTAATTGGTGAGACCACACCTACAGTGCATCTTAGAAGGGTGCAGGTGAAATAAATGCAGAATATAAATGTCTTAACACAATAACTAAGAAAATGCCATGAAGGCTAAACAGTTTGATAAAAATATTTCAGATTGTATATGAAACTAGCACATTGTACCTTATGATTGCGTTAATGTGCACAGCTATGATTTAGTAAAAAACGAAAAAAAGAACATATACATACAAAACAATACACTAACAAAAAGAAAAGAAATTAGTACCCATAGCTGATACATAAAGGGGTAGGCAAAAGGGCTAAATTCCAATATAATCCATCAACAACATCCTAAAATTCTATCCACTAGAGGTTATCTGGGGTTAAGAAGGAAAAACAAAATTTCTAGAATTAGCTAAAGAGCTCTCAGTCATTCCGACTTTAGTTCATTGGTTAAAATCAGGTGCTCCCCGCACCCCCCCCACCCACATAATCCCAGGCAGATTTTATGAGGGAGAAAATAGAAATTTTAACCAAGTAAACCTAGGGGATATAGTGAAGCACATAGGAACTCACTGACTGAGAGGCAAGAGACTTGAGAGACAAGAAACCAGTAAAAAGGGGGGAAAAAGTGGGAATCATTGTTTAACGGATATAAAAGAATACCTAACTCCAAATTTTAAGTAGAGAAAGCCCTAACACCTTGTCCTCCACCAGATTAGTTTTTAAAAGTTCTTCTCAAATAAAATAGCTAATAAATACAGAAAATAGTTAAGTCATTTCTCTAAACATCTTTAAAAATAACATGTTTTTCTTAATGCAGTTTTGATTATTTTCTTAATGCAGATATTATGGTGACTCTCAAAGCCAAGAGATTTACATTTGTAGCAAGCTCATTGCCATCCAAAGCTAATCCTGAAGACAATTTGGCTTATTTATAAATAGACAATTTTCAAATATCCTTTAAAGTTAAATCTTGGTAAACTATCATCAATACTGTCTGTGAAATTAATAATCTAGTTTTAGAATAAAAGAGGACATCAGAAACTGTCAAAAATCTCAGATTACAAAAATCTAGTATGTGAAAAATTCAACAAATACACAAAAATTACAAAAAGTGATTTATATAGAATTTATTAAAACTCAGTTTGCAGACACTAGGTTACACTTACTACAATGAGTATAAAGTTATTCTTTCTATAGACAAGTTTATAAAATGTTGCTTTTATAATCACATACATAAAGCATACATAAAATGTTTTGCTGCTATAATTATTAATTTAAATTAGCAAAGAATATTAATACTAAAAATAAGCAAATAATGATAACATAAATAAGTAAATAGTGGTCAGTATAATAAATCCTCATTATCATCAATAGATTCTTGAACACTTTAAGTGGAAACTTTTAGCTTGGAAGTTATTAAGTGAAATAATGTCCAATGAAACCAATTTCTCTGTTAATTGATACAAACAAGAGTTAAATTCATAAGGTTTTCTGATCACAAAAACATCAGACTTCTGAATAAAGATCAAAAACTTCTAATATTAAACATTAAAAAACAAATGTGAGGACTTGGTACCTATAGCTCAGTTGAGTAGGGTGCCAGCCACAATATACCGAGGCTGGTGGGTTCAAGCCCGGTCCAAACTTGCTAAAGAAAAATGACAACTGCAACCAAAAAATAGCTGGGCATTGTGGCAGGTGCCTGTAGTCCCAGCTACTCGCTGGGAAGAGTTTAAGGTTGCTGTGAGCTGTGACGCCACAGTACTCTACCCACAGCAACATAGTGAGACTGTCTCAAAAAAATAAAAAATAAAAAGTGAGTTACACATATATTTAAGAAAGATTAATAAAAACAAGTAGGCCAATAATCTATCTGCTTATTACAGCTCAGGGTCACAGGTGGCCAGAGCCTACCAAGCAGCTCAGGGTCTTGGTGAGAACCAACCCTGACCCATGCTGACATGAGGAAAATGTGTAAACGCACCATTTCCTGTCCAGGAATTCATTTCTTAGTCTCATTATTACAATTAAATTACATTATTCAAGTATCTGCTATAATGACTATTTTAATGCAGCTATCTTTGTAAACACTTAGAATTTTCAAGTTCTATATAAATGAATACTGGTCAAAGTACCCAAGAAGAGTTAAATCTGTTACTGCTTACATTTGATATGGGTGATTTAGTGAGAATTACTTTAAATTCTAGTTCACTCTAAAATTATAACTAAATGAACTAGAATTCCCTGTCTTCTGAACACACGTTAAGTTGCCAAAATATCCAGTACAGGCAAATTACAATTAATAATTAAAAAGGCAATCTAGACAACAATGCCAGCTGCAACTTATTACAAGTCTCGTAATAACTCATTTCTCTTATTTTATAGATACGCAGCACAGAAAGTAACTGAAAAGTGGATTTTTCAAAGTCATTCCTAATACCAAGAAGGATCTGAGCTGAAACCTAGGCCCTTTGGATTCCAAATGCCACACTCTTCTCCAGATCGCTAACCTGTCGGATATTTATTCAAGGTTGTACACGTAATATCAAGTCTAAAATATCATAAGTAGGAAAAATGAAACTAAGGCATGTTGAGAGTTTTGTTTTACTAATTTATTCTGCATAAATTAAAAGTAAAGTCCCCAAGTTTTCTATTCTGATGAATGAAAAGCATTGATGTCTATGAACGGATGCTAATGAGCAATGAAAAATGAAATGCTTCTGTGGGATAGGTCAAACTTTCCATATCTTTGAGGAGGATGTAATTTCCCATCTAGTTGACAAAAGCAAAAACCAAACCATAGTACTTTCAAATGTGTCATAAAAGTACACAGAAGCCTTAAAAGAAAAATAAGAAGACTGCCTTTAATGGATGTCAAGTATGCTTCAGAAGGCTAGACAGATGATACAGAAAACTCACTACAGAATTAAATTCAACAGGCATTTGAGCAAATTCTTTTCTTTCTTTTTTTTTTGAGACAGAGTCTCAAACTGTCACCCTGGGTAGAGTGCTGTCGCATCACAGCAACCTTAAACTCTTGGGTTTAAGCGATTCTCTTGCCTCAGCCTCCCAAGTAGCTGGACTACAGGTGCCTGCCACAATGCCTGACTTTTTTTTGTTTGTTTGTTTTTGTAGTTGCCAGCTCTTGTTTTAGCTGACACTTGGGCCAGATTTGAACCCACTAGCCTTGGTGTATATGGCCAGTGCCCCACCCACTGAGCAATGGGCACTGCCTGAGCAAATTTTTTTGTGCCGGAGATATCACATACTTTAAATGCCAGCTAAATAAAATAATAATGTGATAGATAACCTGACAAATTTGGGGTTCGGAGAACAGGAAAATGCAGATAAGTATATACAACATACTGGTGTTCTTTGCAATGTAACTTACTTTTAAGGCCTAACTTTTGTTCTAAGAGTAGTGATCAATCTAAGGTATCAGATCTCACAAGCCATCTTATGGAACTAGAAAAAGAAGAACAATCTAAGTCCAAACCCAGCAAAAGAAAAGAAATACCCAAAATTAAATCAGAGATTAATGAAATTGAAAACAAAAGAATCATTCAGAAAATTAATGAACAAGGAGTTGGTTTTTAAAAAAAATAAATAAACCTTTGGCCAGACTAACTAGAAATAAAAAAGTAGAGTCTCTAGTTACCTCAATAAGAAATGAATAACAACTGATGCCACAGAGATACAAGAGATTATCTCTAAATACTACAAGACACTCTATACCAAGAAATTTGACAATGTGAAGGAAATGGAACAATATTTGGAATCACACCCTTTCCCTAGACTTAGCCAGGATGAAGCACATCTCCTGAACAGACCAATTTCAAGCACTGAGATCAAAGAAACAATAAAAAATCTCCCAACAAAAAAAATGCCCTGGTCCGATGGCTTCATACCAGAATTCTATCAAACCTTCAAAGAAGAGCTTATTCCTATATTGTAGAAATTATTCCAAAAAATAGAGGAGGAAGGAATCTTCCCCAACATGTTCTATGAAGCAAACATCACCCTAATACCAAAACCAGGAAAAGATCCAACTAAAAAGGAGAATTTTAGACCAATTTCACTAATGAATATAGATGCAAAAATCCTCAACAAAATCTTAGCCAATAGATTACAGCTATCATCAAAAAAGTCATACATCATGATCAAATAGGTTCATCCCAAAGATGCAAGGCTGGTTTAACATATACAAGCCCATAAACATTATTCACCGTATCAACAAAAGCAAAAACAAAGACCATATGATCCTCTCAATAGATGCAGAAAAAGCATCTGATAAAATCCAGCACCTTTCTTTTTTTTTAATTAAATCATCACTGTGTACATTAGTGCAATCAAGGGGTACAATGTGCTGGTTTCATACACAATCTGAATTATTTTCATAAAACTATTTAACATAGCCTTCATGGCACTTTCTTAGTTATTGTATGAAGACATTTGTATTCTGCATTTAGTAAGTTTCACCTGCACCCTTCTGAGATGAACTGTAGATGTGGCCACAACAATTACCCTCCCTCCACCCAACATGAAGAGTTTAGGCATAAGTGGCACATTTCTTAAATTGATTGAAGAAATGATATGATAAATGCACAGCTAATATTTTACTGAATGGAGTTAAACCAAAAGCTTTTCCACTCAGTTCTAGCCAATGCAATTAGGCAAGACAAGAAAATAAAGGGCATCCAAATGGGAGTAGAGGAGGTCAAACTCTCCCTCTTTGGTGATGATATGATCTTACACTTAGAGAACCCCAAAGACTCAACCACAAGACTCTTGGAAGTCATCAAAAAATACAGTAATGTCTCAGGATGTGAAATCAACGTCCCCAAGTCAGTTGCCTTTGTATATGCCAACAAAGGTCAAGATAAGAGCCTAATTAAGGACACAACTCCCTTCACCATAGCCCCAAAGAAAATGAAATACTTAGGAATATCCCTAACAATAGAGGTGAAGGACCTCTATAAAGAAAATTATGAAACCCTAAGAAAGGAAATAGTAGAGGACTCTAACAAATGGATGAACATAGCATGCTCATGGCTGGGAAGAATCAACATTGTTAAAATGTCTATACTTCCCAAAGCCATCTACCTATTTAATGCCATCCCTATTAAGATACCAACATCCTATTTTCAAGACTTAGAAAAAAATGATCCGGTGCTTTATATGGAAACAGAAGAAACCCTGTATAGCTAAGGCAGTTCTTAGTAATAAAAACAAAGCCGAGGGTATCATCATACCAGATGTTAGGCTGTACTACAAAGCCATAGTGGTCAAGACAGCATGGTACTGGCACAAAAATAGAAATAGACATTTGGAATCAAAAAGAAAACCAGGAAATGAAACTAACAACTTACAACCACCTAAATCTTCGATAAACCAAACAAGAATGTACACTGGGGGAAAGACTCCCTATTCAATAAATGGTGCTGGGAGAAGTGGATATCCACATGTAAAAGACTGAAACTGGACCCCCACCTTTCTCCACTCACAAAAATTGATTCATTTTGGATAAAGGACTTAAATTTAAGGCATGAAACAATAAAAACCCTCAAAGAAAGCATAGGAAAAACACTGGAAGATATTCGCCTTGGGAAAGACTATGAAGAAGACTACCATGGCAACAGCAACAACAAAAATAAACAAATGGTATTTAATTAAACTGAAAAGCTTCTGTACAGCTAAGGAGACAACAACCAAAGCAAATAGACAACCTACCCAATGGGAAAGGATATTTGTATATTTTGAATCAGACAAAAGCTTAATAACTAGGATCTATAGAGAACTTAAATTAATTCACATGAAAAAAACCAACAATCCCACACATCAATGGGGAAGAGAGAGGAACAAAACCTCTAATGAGGACAAATGGCTAGCAAACATATGAAAAAATGCTCATCATCCCTAATTATTAGAGAAATGCAAATCAAAACCACCCTGAGATATCATCTAACCCCAGCAAGAATGGCCCATATCACAAAAATCTCAAAACTGCAGATGCTGGTGTGGATGTGGAGAGAAGGGAACACTTTTACACTGCTGGTGGGACTGCAAACTAACACAACCTTTTTGGAAGAAGTATGGAGAACCCTCAAAAAACTCAAGCTAGACCTCCCATTTGATCCTGCAATCCTATTACTGGGCATCAATCCCGAAGGTAAAAAACCCTTTTATTATAAAGACGTTTGTACTAGACTGTTTACTGCAGTTCAATTTACAATCGCTAAAATGTGAAAACAGCCTAAATGCCCCTCAACCCAGGAATGGATTGGCAAGCTGTGGTATATGTATACCAT
>CAUYON010175498.1:0-14872 GCA_963573935.1 Arctocebus calabarensis
AATTGTGGTACATGTATACCATGGAATTCTATGCAGCTTTAAAGAAAGATGGAGACTTTACCTGTTTCATGTTTACATGGATGGAGCTGGAACATATTCTTCTTAGCAAAGTATCTCAAGAATGGAAGAAAAAGTATCCAATGTACTCAGCCCTACTATGAAACTAATCTGTAGCTTTCATATGAAGGCTATAACCCAATTACAGCACAGAATATTGGGAAAGGGGTAAGGGAGGGGAGGGGAGGGGGGCGGTTGGAGTGGAGGAAGGGTAATTGGTGGGGCCACACCTATGGTGCATCTTAGAAGGGTACAGACAAAACTTACTAAATGCAGAATACAAATGTCTTCATACACTAAGAAAATGCCATGAAGGCTATGTTAATCAGTTTGATGAAAATATTTCAGATTGTATATGAAACCAGCACATTGTACCTCATGATTGCATTAATGTACACAGCTATGATTAAAAAAAAGAAAAGACATGAATGAAAATTGCACACATTGGGGTGAGTAAGAAATCCAGTCAGCATGGAGCAGGCATCCTCATTGGCAAGAGAAAAAGATAAGTTTGACTTCATCAGGAAGTCTGACTGCAGAGCACTCAGGTGACTGGGAATTTGAATTTGCAAACACGAAGACATTGGTTATTAATTAGAAAACAAACAATGATTAAGAGAATGAACCTGCAGGGTAAATTAGGAAGAGGAGAGTTTTAAGATGAAAAGGCCAATTTTAAATAGACTGTTAGCTTCCTCCCAGGCCAAGCAGCGCAGCAGCCTTGGACCTGGGTTCACTGCAGGGACCCACCATGGCCGGCACAACAGCAGAGTCAGGGACATCAGGAGGGCTGGAAGACAACACCTCATCCTCAAGGCCCAGAGTGGGGGCCGCACTGCGAAAAGATGAAGTAGCACTCCCCAGCAGGGGAGATCTGAGGGCGTCCACACAATATTAAAGTCCATTGGGTACTATTTGAGAATCTTAAGAAAACAGTCTTCACAGAGGGTGGAGGCATTGAAACTTGAAACTTCCCCAACATCTGTAGCTTCAGCTTGGCTTTTGTTTTTATTATTTTAAGACTATAGAAAGACCATTCAGTGACTCACAAGATTCCTACTTTTTACCTTCTCACTCTTTTCCTGCATTCCTGCTGGTACAGATCCCCAGGCCTCTGGCCCACCTGCGCTGGGTTCCTAAGTTGCAGTTGTATCCCCATGGAAGCCCTATGATTTCCTCATGTATAAAAGCATATAACTACCACCTACTGGATCTAAAAATAAATCGTAATGAACACTAACATAGGAGGGATGAAATGTGAAATTCATCCTAGAATTTCCCGATACCGACCAGGTTTCTATAACACTGAACGACCCCCCACCTTCTTCTTGTACTCCAGCAGATTCTGACCTCATTTTTCCTCTCTCAGGGTCCCAGCTCCACTTACCACTGGTGTCACTGTGCTAAGTTAGCTCTCAGAACCTCGAACCTCCGTAATAATAGTTTGTAGGGCTATTCTTGGTTTTCAGTGACCTACTGTGTATTAGTGACACATTGTTGTTGTTATTGTTGTTCCTCTGTTAGGAGATTATAGGGAGAGAATAGATTTAACACAGACACCTTGAGCTTGGAATTCTCTGCTCTTTCTTGACGGGGTCTGCTCACTGAATCAGGGTGTCCAATAAGAAAAGAGATAAGGTGTTACTTCACAAGCTTGAATTCAGCAAATTCAATGAGAGCAGAATCAGTTATTATCGTTTTTCTATGCAGGAATACATTGGTGAACCCACCCATTTTTCTCACTGTAACTTCCAAGTCAAAATAGTCATTAATCAGGGAAGACCCTGACCTGAGCACTAACCCTTTTTGAAGTAGTCTTGACCAAATCATTGTCAATTAGATATGTAAAATACATACGTATATTCAGTCTTTATTCTAAAAAATCAAAAGCTATATAGATTTATTAAAATAGCAAAATGGAACAACATTTGGTAGTATGTCAACAAATAATTTGAGGTTTTGACAGTGTTCTCTTTCTTAACTAGAATTAATTGTATAAACATGTGGTCCTTTAAAGCTTTCTTACAACTTGATTTGAAAGGTGATTTTGATGCTGCTGAGATTTGTGATTTACTATGAAGAATCACATAGTTGCTTTGGTGCAATTTTCAGTTGAAACACGGGCATTCATCAAATAATCATTTCCAAGCACTTGTTCCAGAGTTATAGTGTGACATTACTAAAAGTAATGTTAGGATGCATAGAAGCCAGAGAACTTCCAAAGTTCAGCCCTTTGCTTATGCAGAGGCAGTAACTGAGATTCATAGAAATTAAGTAACCTGCCAATAGTTACACAGCTAGTGAATTATGAACATTGCAGCTACTAAATTATTGAACAATTATAGCCCCTTATTTGCCTTGAAATCCAGTGTTCTTTTCACAATACTAGTATAATCCAATTATTATTAATTTCATAGAGAAATGAATCTATTTTAAGGTTAGAAAATGATAGCTGTTTAGAAACTGTCATTGTCTATTTAAGGGAAATATAGATACCACAGATGTCAAACTGGCAGTGCAGCCAAGATGCATGATGTTATCGGTTTCACATGTGAGCAAGGACCCCATTTTGAAGATGAAAACGCTTCCTTGAGCTTTCGGAGATACGATGGCTTCATGGCCTCTTGCCTTAGGGACCTAGCTTCAGTATAGGGAGGAGAGGAAGGGAGCCAGACATCCAGCGGGGAATCCAGAGCTTGCTTCAAAGCTTTTATCTTCAGAGGAAAGAAATCTTGTGAATTTCATCAATGTCAACAGGATCTGAGAAGAATTAAAGTATTTAAGCCCCTGGGCATCTCCAGCATTCCAGATGCTGTGGTTATTAGAAGTTTTTGGTTGCAAAGCCGTTGCCACTTTGCTTCACACGCCCATGAACCAAGACCTTGGAAAGATCCACTTGAAGGTCATACTTGAGGCTGTGTGGGAAACCTTCAGATTCCAAGAGGATATGAAGCCAGCCTTAGGAAGCAGAGGCTGCGCACAGCCCAGACACAGAAATACACTGAATTCTCAGCGGGGTGAACATGTTATGGTTAAAGGGAAAAAAAGATCAGTCCCCCTCTAAGTCATATCGCAAACCATAAAAAAAGAGAAGCATTTCTTTGGGATTCCAAAAGCAGATAATCTCACAAAACCTCCCCTAAAGACTCTCCTCTTGCTCAGTGTAGAAAATGAATTTGTTCCTAGTTTTTTTCCCCTCTTTCTTTTTTCCATTCTCTCACCTCCAGAAGAGATCAGACTGGAATTCATAGTCATTTCCCCTGTAATTATCTAAACATTATGAAAGAAACCCTTTATTCCAAAATAGGTAAAGCTATTTCTATAAAGTAAATTGAGTCCAAGCTAACCCCAAATAGATATTTCTGGCAAAACAAATGTTGACGACTTGCTATAAGTATTAAAACTGTAACTGTCTTAAAGGATAAAATATATCTTTTTTTCCTCCTTTCTTAATTTAGATTAGAAAGAAAAAACTCAAAACCAGCCATTTCTAAATGCCTAAACATTTTGAGTTATTTTTAGTGACAGCTTTTTTATTTAAAAGATAACTTATCAAAATTTTTCACAGAGTTTAGTTGTTCCATGAAATCACTAAAACTGACATTTCTGCTTAAAAAAAAGTAAGTGTGATCAGAGGACAGTTTTGGTCATCTTAGTCTTCAAACTGCGAAATCCACTAAACACAAAGAAAAAAATGATCTGGGACCAGGAGTGGGCGCCTGTCACCCCAGCACTCTGGGAGGCCAAGGCAGGTGGATACGTTGAGCTCAGGAGTTTGAGACCGGCCTGAGCAAGATTGAGACCCCATTTCTACTAAAAATACAAAAACTATCCAGGCCTGGTGGCACACACCTGTAGTCCCAACTGCTTGAGAGGCTGAGGCAAGAGCATTGCTCAAGCCCAAGAGTTTAAGGTTGCTGTGAGCTGTGACGCCACAGCACTCTACCCAGGGCAACAGAGTGAAACTCTGTCTCAAAAAAAAAAAAAAAAATGCATTTGGAAACATCCAAGAGAAAATCTGCGACGGTTAGTTGATAAAGAAACATTTCATAATAATAATACATGCAGTAGGTTCCACGTACCTGTCCAGACCTGAACCCAGAGTCCCGGGGCTCATTTTATCTCATCCCAGCAACTCACTGCACCACAACCCAATCAGAAGGAAGGCAACTTTGGAAGTCACAACGGGTGCCATCCAAGGTTACGGGTCTTGACAGGTAAAGATCCTTTTACATGAACTGCAGAGCTCTTAAAATATTTCAGTTCAGCATTTGAGAATCCAAAACATGCCCTTTCTGGTCCAGTAAGAAACTATTTGATTTCTTGGCAGCGTTTTTTAAGATTTCACTCAGTGTTGCCAGTGAAATTATCGGATCCCGGGGTGGGGAGTTGGGGGGTGGGTAATGCCAGGACAAGGGTGCTATCTGCAGTTCGCTTTGCATTGATGAACACACTTATGCTAAGAAAGGCTTTGACCTGGATTTGCATTCAAGCAGTGTGGACGCAAAATGGCTACTTTTGACAACACCTAAGCTGCACAAATGGCCAAGGAAATGATGGCAGATCAAAGGAGGTGACGGCAGATCAAAGGAGGTGACGCCAAATCATGGTGCCCCTTAGCAAGTGATCTCAAAGCCTTGGTCCTATAACTGCCACTCAGCCTTGGGGATGCTGGGGAATCCAAGATGAATGTCATTCTGTCAGGATAATCATCGCTTATTTCTCTGAGACATTTGCTAATTTCTGTGGACATTTAAAGTGCTATTGTGTATGTAAGAGCTATAACACAAAAAGTTTTGTTATTGAATATGGCGGGTTACATCTTAAAATTAGAGTTTCCAAAAGTCGGTATTTAGTGTGAAGCCAGTTTGAGAACGGCAGTAGGAACACCATTTGGGTCATCTCTCACCGTTTCCTGATTGACTCAGGTGGTTTGACATGGAATTTTCCATGCAGTATTCCCTGGAAGGTTTGGTCCACTGACTTTTAACAGGCTTGAACCCTGCAGCAGTTTCAGGAAGGAGAGGTAGCGTCGGGACCTAGAGACCCCTCACTGTGTGACCTTGTTCTTCCCCCTGAGAGTGAGACACCCTGCCCCCCGCTTCAGCCAGGCCATTCTCACAGCTGACACAAGTGCAGCTCTCCCGAATTCCTGCCTATTTATTTTCTTAGTCATTACCAGAAAGTGTAGATAGATTTCAGAAATGATTTCATCTGTTTGGTGTCAACCGAACACTTGAGTGAGAGACTCGAGTATAAGCGTTTATTTGTTTCATTCTTCTGATGCCTTGAATGAGGCTTTCATTTCCAAATAACTCCTTTGTGTGTTACTGTTCACATAAGAATATCTGCGCATTTCCCATTTAAGAGTATTTTCCCAAAAAGCCTAAGAGTGAGAAAAATTCAAATTTGAATCAAACTATCCTTGAGCCTCCCAGGGGCCATCACACATTCACTTCTTGCTTTTCATAACTCAAAGGAAAGAAAGCCAGCATCTGACTAAAACAAATCAACCAGAATTCTCCAAAGACACAGCTCTCGGGTAGGCAAAGCGCCGAGAGAGGGGCGCACAGGTGAGGCTCTGTAAGGTGTGGGGAGCCCACACATTGTGGGGAGCACAAGTGATGTGTATTTTTCTTAGGGAGGGCAGTCAGTTAGGCTTTCTCAACTAGATGGTAAACTCCCTGAAAGGCGAGAGCTGGTTTTTTCTCTGATTGCATTACCCTGGAGCGCCTAGTAGAGCGCTCCCCTGCACAGACAGCACTCTGCAGTGGTGGCTGCAGCTGCAGGCTGCTGAGGGCACCTTCCGTACCGTGCACAGCCGAGCAAGGCTGCAGCGCAGACCCCAGCAGCGACGTGGGAGGACCCTGCTCTGGCCGCCGGAACTGTCCTTCCTTTCCAGCTTTGCTTCCTTTGCTTTTGATTCTTTTTTCTTTTTCCTATGACACTGGTAATGAAAGAAAGAAAAAGAATAAAGTTTCCCCACAGTCTAGAAATTGAAACAATGATGAGAAAACATTTCACCAAATTCCTACAGGATGTGAGTCTGCTGCTGGCCTGTGTCCACCAAGTGGCAGCTATCTGTGTGAGATGTAAATATGTTGCGTATAACTCTCCTTACTAGGGGCCCTTGGTGACAAGGTGTGCAACAGTCACGTCTCAGTCACGATCCGAGTTCATAGTCCAGGAGGATGCCCTCGGCGGATAAGAGAGTGAGGGACACCTTCACACCCCTTCTCTAACCCTAGGAAGAGCAAGCAATACCTAGGGGTATTGGTAGAAAATGGGGTGTAGGTAGAAAAAGAGTGTACTCATTTTTAATGCTTAAACAAATTGCCTACATAAACAAAGGAAATTCAATATTTAGAGTAATAAATGCACTTAAAATATTTCTTAACCAGGAGCAACTTTCAGGCAGTGGTCGTGTGCCTCCTGCGTGTAGCAGTCCACGCACAGCAGCTAACTCCACAGAGCAGCACACAGTCCTGTTTAAACCATGGTGATCGTCCTGTTTGTTTAGTTATAAGTAAAATAGCTTTCCTATCGTCAATGTATATTTCTAGCTGCTGGACATAAAATGCACTCCTAGCTTCCTAAATCGAAATGTCATCTTCCTAATCAGGATTGACAATTGTAAACAACCATCTGGGCTTTTTCAAGCATCCCGTTCTCGCAAACATGTTTCCAACAGCATCATATGAATTTAAAATGGCGAGATACAACTAACCGCCCCAGGTTCAGGTACTCAAAGGAACTGACAACATGGCCGTTTGAGAATGAAAGCCACATTGTTACTCACGCGCCTCTAGACATAGTTTGACACTAAACCGTGCAAGGTCATCATTACAGCACGCAAAGTGAGCGGTGTGTTCTTTTCTTGGCCTTCTTTACGCCCAAATGATACATTCTGCAACCACAAAATATTCCAACTCCAACTCACTTTTTGAATAAGCCACTTTTATTCTGTTCTGTTCTTCAATCATTCGGTTTTATACACTGTTAGAAAAAAACGCTACATAGCTTACTTCCTCCTACAGTTAAATAGTTTTTTAAGTAAGAATATGAAATATAGTGTTGCTTGTTATTGCAGCTTTCTGGAAGGCAGTGGAAAAAACTGGGTGTGTTAAGCTTTCCATTGTGTGCAGACTTTTCAACCCCCCTCTGCTTCCAGCAGGAAAATGTGTCTGTCCCGTGGCCGATTCCGTTCTTGACCTTTTGACTAATATGCCAACAAAAGGCACCATTTATGAGTGGTTAATATATGTATCTTTGTCCATGAGGAACTTGATCCAGGCTCAACATCATCACCCATTATACTCTCCACCCTCCAGGGTGCTGCCCTTGGACTTGGCCATCCTACGCCAACACAGGCCTTGCCCGTGGCCACCTCTTCCAAGGGCAGGAGGAGTTTATCAGCAATGTAATTTGGGAGGAGAGGCACACCAGACCTCGATGGGACATCTGCGCATGCTTTGATTGGAATCCTGCTGAGAAACAAATGTGTTCTGAACAGACGCCGTCTCCGTGCTGAGTCCCCGTCACACTGGGTTCTCCTGCCCCTTTGTCTGGCTCCTTGCTGACTTTTGTCTTGTCCCCTCTTTGGACCTTCTTCCTGAGCATCTTTTCTTTATAAGGTAGCAAATATAAGTAATCCCTTCTTCCAAGCCTCAACTTCTGCCTCCTACTCTCTTACTTCAACTCAAAGACCTCCCAGCTTCAAAAGTTCCCCCAAGTGCAGCGACGCCACCATGCCCGTCATCTCCCCTCACAGCTGTGCCTGACTGCGCATCAGACCACATGTGGATCTGAAAGACAGATTAGAGAAGCCCTTTACAAATGTGTGTTTGTTTACATGTTTGCTTTAAAAAATTTGTCTTTGTTTTGCTGAAAAATATGACATGAACCCTTCCATTCAAAAATCTTATCTCTCATTTGTTCTATATTCTCTCTCTCTATATATATATATCACATAAATTTTCTCTCTATATATAGTTATATGTTTTATTTCTCTCTATATATTTATATTTTCTCTGTATATATTTCTCTCTCTATATAAATATATTTATTTATATTTTTAATATATATCTATTTATATATAGAAATTTTCTCTCTATATATAAATATTTATATTTATATATTTTTATTTCTCTCTACATTTATTTATATTTTCCATATATATTTATCTATAATTTATATAAATATAAATTTTCTCTATTTATATATTTATAGAGAGAAAAAAGGAATATATAGATCACATAAATGTTCTACATTTGTGTATTTTTGATGAGCAACTACTCTGTAAAGCTAACTTTAAATTAACTGATATCTAGTTTTCTATGGGATAGCAGAAATGCATGCACTATGAGGAAGAAAAAAACCCACCTAATTGCAATGGATTTCTGAACTATTTTAAGTTTATCTATTACAAAAAGTGAAATACGTTTTTTCGTAATAGTTATCTGAGTCACAATCTGAAAATCAGAAGTATTTCTGCTGCCGTCCACCCACAGAAGGAACCTCAGCAGGACAGTACTTCATTGTCTCTGTGTCGCAGAAGACAGTGATTATCTAATAAGTTTCTGGAAAAATCAACCAAAAGAACAGCTTATCTATGTTGTGTGGTGTGGTAATTGTTACATTTATTGTGGTCTGAACCAGTACCCAATCTTTTTAAAATGTCCCAATGACTGAGGATAAAAGATTTGAAACCCTGTTTCCCCCTCTACTATCTTCACATTCAGACCAGATAAACCATTTGGGGCTATATTTGAAATATGAACGAAATAAATTTTCTCTCTGATTAAGTGCACATTTGCTTTGCACTGAGGCCCCTGCCCTGGCGCTTCCTGGGGCTTCCTGAGTGCTCGCCCTCTCTCCCGCGGGCCTCTCAGGCCACCACGCTGCACTTTCCTTTCCTCGGAGACCAGACAGAGGTCGCACAGCTGCTTTGCACACGCACAGTAATGACTCGCTTGTCGGGAGACTAAATGTCACTGTGGGCCCTGGAAAGCTGTCAGTGGAACACAGCAGAAATCATGTAATGGCTATCATTGTGGGGAAAAAAAATCAAAAAACTTTATAGTCTGGATCAAAGCAAAGACTTCAGACAGCTCAAATTTGGGTGTATCCATTGTTTCTTATCTACATGATTTGAGACTGAGTTTGTGGCGCAGAGTAGAGGCTCTTGAAATCCCTTCCCTGTAGTGTCACTATGCAGCGGCCACCAGTTGGGGACACCAAGCACCCTGGACTTGGAAATTCCCAAACTAGTAGCAGCCCAAACGCTCTGTGACGCCCTAACTAATAACTGTCATCAAACATTCTGTGATCATTCAGGAGCAGCCCGGGCAGGAAAAGCCGTTTTCTCCTGTCCCACCTGTATCTGGAATGGTGAAAATAATTTTGGGTAACTGAGCTCTCGCGTCACTAGAGTTTGGGCTCCGCCTCTGATTCCAAAGAATGTCCAGTTTAAGTCACACAGGACCTGATGTACGACAGGCCATTCCTTCTAAATATGCCAAGCTCAAGGCCCAAGAAAACACTCTGTACATAACGGTCACGTGGAGAAAGAGTCCCTGATTCATAACCCATCTGGGATCTTTGATTAGCTCGCTCTGGTTTGCTCAACCATTTCTTCATTTTAGATTAATTTTCATCAGCTCCAATCTGGGCTGTGGTTCTTTTTGTACAGCTGTCACCACCACCACTCCTCTAACTCTGCAAGATCCTGTAGAAACATTGAAATTTCCTCCTAAAAGGAAAGGCCTAGAATGATGTGTAGGACTTTTTCTGGAAACTGCAGAGAAATAACTGGCCTCTTTGTGTTTTTGCATGTCCCAGTGAACTCCGGAGACGGCATTGACTACAGCCAGCAGAAGAGGGAGAACATCGGCGACTTGATCCAGGAGACGCTGGAGGCCTTTGAGCGCTACGGGGGAGAAGACGCCTTCATCAACATTAAGTACATGGTCCCAACCTACGAGTCGTGCTTGCTAAACTGACGGTGGGAGCAGCTGGGATGTGAGGAAGGCGCCCCTGGTGCTCTGATATCTGTCTCTGCTGCTTTTAGCATCTCATTCCTTGTGACTTCCACAGCTTTCTTTTCTACAGCTGCTAAAATAGTGGCTTCTGGGCCATTGGCCTGTTAGTCCTATTGAGAACGAGGCTTTCCGATACATAAATAGTGCCTGTTTCTTAGATTACAATAGTGTACTGTGCTTATTTGTTCTGTGAGAAGAATCGCTGCTTTATACAGCTCCGACAGAAGCAGGAGCCCGAGTTAAACCTTCAGCTGTGTAGACAATAAAACCATAATTTCCATACGCAACCCAGCAATTGCTGCTCCGTGTCTGCCTGCCCTGAGGGTGATGTCAGAGGTGGTAAGGAAGAGTTTGTGCTGACTGCTTAATAGGTGTTTGTCATGGAAGAGGAGCCTCGGTTCAGCCGCGACGGCAGCAGCTGTGCGGGGGGGAATGCGCTTCGACAGTCAATAAAGCTGTTGAATCTATCTTCCAGTTACAGCAGGAAATTTTTACAGCCCATGGTCACAGCAGCTACAATCATAATTAATGCTTCTAGCCTACTCGTGACTGGGTTTCAGGGGCTTTTAGTTTGTATTTGGGTGCAGGTGGGGGGAAGCCTGGGGAGAGGATGGGGTCCGAGTCTGGGTGTGAAATGTAACTTTGCAGACAGGATTTCTTTTTAAAAAGCTATCTTGAATTCTTGTCCCTCTGACTTAGGGAACTGGCATCTCAGAACCTGAGCCATTGTTGACCAGATATTATGTTGCAGTTTGTCCAAGGCTTTTTAATCATTCCTGAAAATCACTTGCATGCAGCTTAGTGATTACCCCTTGAAACAAAAATCTTTTCCTTTTCTGCTTCCTCCCACTAGCAGGATGGGTTCTGAGCACCATTCAGTGGGTCTTTGGTCATATTTTGGAATTTTAGTGAGATATAAAAAAAAAAATAAAAAGACAAAAGACACATGCTTTTCCATTCAACTAGAAAAGAAAAAAGACTCCTGAAGAGAAGACCAACTCTCGGGCACTGGGCCTTGGACAAAGGCTTTCTAGGCTTGTCAGACGGGGAGCCTCAGGCATCTCAAACGCAGCCCAGAAAACGTGGGGGAGACGGAATACCGACTTTGCACACCTGAGAAATGCTGTAATGGGCCAGAAATATGTGGCCTAAACTATCTAATTTCTGTAGCAAAATGCGTGATTTCTGCATGAAAGTGACGCACCAAGTGCTGGCCTCCAGATAATTGTCACTAATCATCTAAGGCACAAGTTTCCAAAGCCAAACACCAACTTTAAAAACCAGCCCATTGTTCATTCCCCAAGTTACTGGCTCAGCATATGAAGTCTGGCCTCTAAGTAGCTACCACCTCGCTTCTGTAAGCACTTTCGAGGGTAAAGGGAGATGTGTGATTGGGTAGGACACATCGGCTCCCCCATATAACATTTGGTGAAGACATTACTGGAAATAAGAGTCTACAGATTAAAGCAGGCTTTTCTCCAAATTACAGTGTTCAGTTGCATCCGTCAGCTCTTGTCCTGGCTTCCGCGTTACTACTGGAAAGGACACCAAAGTCCGTGATATTATTAATTAGAAAGACCATGGCTAGTTGGCACCTTCAAAAGTTTATACTGGAATGACTCTTTTGGGACACAAAGGGCAGTGCTGGCCTGTCCCTCTCTGTAGTAGCCACGAAAACTACTGATAGGGGCAAGAAGACGCAGCCGCTTAACCAAGAACCCTGACTTCGGCTTGGAATTAAAGCATCAGGCTTCATGTCCCAGCCCAGTCACTTGTTAGCTAAGCTGCCTTGGGCAAATTACTTAACCTCTCCGAGCCTCAGGCTTCCACAGCTGTAGAGGGAGACGACCTCTACCTTCAGGAAGCTGTAAGCACTGGAGGTCACCTAAAGTCCTCACGTGCTTTGTGATCCCACCAAACTTTTATTTCAAAGAGAAACGACATATGAAGTGAGACCAACTTCCACCCCGGCAGGGCAGCACGGTGCTTCCCGCTCGGCAACAGTGAATTCTTTGTCACAGGAAGAAAATTTTGCAAAAACACGAAGTAACTGTGTAGATAGCACCATGTTCTCAAGAGATTAAAAAGCAAAACAAAACTCCAAACTCCACAGTCTGGGTGTCTTACTGGTACAGACTTAGGAACAGCTGCTGTTTCTGATCTGTCTTCCACTCTCCCCAATAATTTCTGATTAACTCAACTGAGGAGGGGGAAACGGCGGCAGGTTTCAGCCTCTGAGTGAGACGACGGCTTCTTCCTCCTGCTACGTTTATACATTGAAACTTACTCTCAAAGACGTCTAAAGGAATGAAAGGGTGAAAAATGAGAAATGTTGAGTACTAGGGTGTTAGACAGGGGTTTCTGTTTCTTGTGAGTGTATTTACTTGAAGATGTCATTCTTGTGTCCCTGTTAAGTAAGGCCATGAACAAACCCTGGATGGCAGAGGATTCGGTGGGGACAGTGGGCCTGGAGCTAGTCACGTCACTGCCCTCACTTGCCAGACAGCCGCTGCCTCCTGTGGGCACTGCAATGACAGCTGTGGTGACACGGTGGTTCTGGCAGAGGAGTAGGGACCCAGCCAATCTGGGTTTGAAGTTCTTTCAAGCCATCACTTGTGACCTCTCTAAAACCTAAATTTCTCATCTAAAAATGGGCTCCACAAGGTCTACCTTGTGGGTCCGTTACAAGCATCCCTTGAACATATGTTTGTAAAGGGCTCAGAGGGGCCTCAGCTGGATCCCTGGGGCGTGAGAACAGGTCTCATGGAGCCACTCGATGCCTGCAGTGAGTAGCTGCTTCGGCCACCGGCCACAAGTGATGAGACACCAGGTGAGAGAGACTCCAGGACCCACACAGCCCCTGGCCGTCCGGACACTGCCTTGGGGGCACCCCATCCTCCATGAGATCACAGTCAGAAACATGGCGTTGAAAATTGTGAAACGGTTCCATGCTCGGAAGGTCTTTTCAAAGTAGAAGATTTCTTAAACCTACCCTTGAGTCCTTGTGTGGTTTCCCGACATGAGATCTCTCGAGGACTTTTGGTGTGGGTTGTGGGACATCTCGGGTGCGAATTTAGAGACGCCACCACCAAGCAATGTAAGTCTGTGTCTCCTCTGCACCTCTCCCCTCTTCCAGCTGTTTGGGGATGTTTATCACTCACATTTTGCAAGCAAAAGCTGGGACGCTCAAAGACTGGTCGTGTTTTCAGGAAGTAACGTACCTGGGGAAGCACCCACGAACATTTTTATAAATATAAATGTCTACTGTCTGATAGGATTTAAAAATGGAGTCAGAAAACCTCAAATGCTTTTGAAAGAATTTCCTCCGTGAAAGCTTCCCTTTTCTGGAAATGTACCGGTTGATCAAAGTCTTTCCAAAATGTGACTCTTCCAGATCTCAGGAGCCTTTGCTTCCAGCAAAGTAAAACCGACTTTGACCAAGTTCTCATTCATGTCCTGTAAATATTCAGGGCCTGGAAGGACCTCAGCACTCACACAGCTGTAGGTCAGCAGTGTCTGAGTCAGGCAAAGGCAGCTGGGGCGGGAAACACTGTCCAGGCTCCACGGTGGCCACACAAGGATTCCACTGGGGTCCTCCCAAAACACCATATTCTTTTCAAGACTGAGAAAGAAGGGTTTTCCCAAGCTCAACCGACCTCATTTCTTCTAAAATAACATATTTAGAGTGAGTTACATTTCCTGGTTGCCTTTTTTTGCAGTTCATATATTACTATTCCCTGATAGTTGGAGAGGGAAAGGCCATTAAGAAAGGGGCGCTCTGCTCTGACCATTTGAAATCATGATGTCTTAATACAGGAAAGAACGACAAGCATCCTCTCTGCCCTGCAGTAGAAAAAAAGATAATACAAGTATTCTTGGCTTAATCAAGAGCACTTTCCAACAGGAAAGTACCCTTAGGTGTTGAATCTGATGCTAAAAATAATCTTCTATCATCTTTGTCTCTTTTCTAGTTTTCTTTTTTCTTATTAAATCATAAATGCATAGATCATGTATACATTAATGCATTTATGGGGTACAATGTGCTGATTTCATAGAATTAGGAATGCTTATATCGTACTGGTTAATATATACCTCATCTCGTTTACTTAATGAGATGTTAAGATATTTATACTTTATACTTCATAGATCTGACATGTACCCTTGCGATATGCACCAGAGGTGTGTTCCCACCATTCACCCTTCCTTGATCTGACCTCTCCCCTCCCCTCCCAACTCCTCCTTCCCTCCTTTATCCTGGGCCATAGTTGTGATCTATTCTTCACATGAAAGTGGGAGTGATTGTAAATTGGTTTCATAATAGTATTGAGTACATTGGATATTTTTTCCTCCATTCTTGGGATACTTTACTAAGTAGGATCCATCCATGTAAATGTAAAGGAGGTTAAGTCTCCGTCTTCTTTAAAGCTGCATAATATTCCATGGTGTACATGTACCACAATTTAGTAATCCATTCATGGGTCAATGGGCACTTGGGCTTCTTCTGTGACTTGGCTATTATGAATTGAGCTACAATGAACAATCTGGTGCAAATATCTTTGTTATAAGGTGATTTTTGGTCTTTTGGATACACACCTAGTAGAGGAATTGCAGGATCCAATGGCAGGTCTACTTTAAGATCCCTGAGTATTCTCCATACTTCTTTCCAAAAGGGACGTATTAGCTTGCACTCCCACCAGCAGTGCAGAAGTGTTCCCTTTTCTCCACATCCACGCCAACATCTGTGGTTTGGGGATGCGTGAATGCATGAGAGCCAA
>CAUYON010175499.1:0-22758 GCA_963573935.1 Arctocebus calabarensis
GAGTAAAGTCCTGGAAACCTCCATCTTCTACGGAGGCAGGCAATGAAGACAGCCAACCACAGACCACCTACACTTGTGAGCCAAAAGAAAGTTTGAAGTTATTATTTAGGAAACAGCAAGAAAAATCCTAATATGGTTTTCTTTTGGCATCACTGAATAAGTGCTCTGACCTGACGCTGTTCTACCTTTGCCTATTACTGATTACACTAATCAGATTTATGTTTTCCAGAAAGTCATCAAGCCACACACAATAAAGATGGTTCCAGTCCATGAACCCCTGTATCACTCTCCTCTGGACAAACCCCAATTGCCCCCTTCTATCTTCACCCGATTCAGCAGGAAGCAGTTAGATCGAGTCTTTGCCCCTTCTCCCTAACAGCAGTTAGAGTTTCTACTCGGAGAGGGAGAATTGATGCAGGACATTTGGCGCCCTAGCCAGCTTAGTGGAGCTGGCGGATCTGCCACCTCCTCCTTGGTGACGTCTGTGCTGCGGCAGCCAGCTGAAGAGCCAGCGGGCTGGATGATAGGCAAGGAGGGGGATCTCCAACCCCCACCAGAGGCTCCAATAGCCAAAAAGGCTGGACAACTGCTGAGGAGACACCTGTGCTTTGGTGTCTCCTTCACTTTACACTTAAGACTAAATGTGGAACCCCCATTTCCTATGCCTAGGTCAATTTATTGTGAATTTCCTAGGCCTCATTTCCATGAATGGACTGTATCCATTCATTGATACATTCATTCACCTTGTCCCCGGCGGAAGGGACTGTATTCATTCGTTTTCTGGCCGAGGAACCCATACACCTATATATACACTGAGACTAAAGGCCTAAAGGAGGAGACAGGGAAAGACCGGGAGAGAAACGGAGAGAGCTTCTCTCTCCCCACTAGAATTCTCTCCCTCTACCAGGAGCTTTAGTGTTTTATGTATTCTGTTCTGTAAATAAATTCTGTCTTACCACTGGGGGCACGGGGGGAAATAATGTAATGAAGAATAATAAAATACATGTATTTTTTAAAAAAAAGAAAACACACTTCTCTATCAGATTTAATTTAAACAGACTTGAACAACAGTAACAAAGGTTTTCAAGTAGAAATACCGAATCAAGGATCCCAGATTTCTATAATTTAAAGTAATAAAGTATCTAGGGGCCTTAGCAATAGTACACAAGGAGACAAAGTAGAAATAAACAAGACAAAACAACATATTTTGGGCTGATTGGCTTTGTTAGTCTTTGATTGTGACTGCTGATCTGAATTTCATTTTCATTTATTCAATAGTAGTGTATACCTCTTTATCAAAAATCACTGTAGGTATTACTGTAGGAATCATTCATAAAATAAATACTTTTTTTTTCATTTTGGTAAAATCTATCTAGTTGCTATGGTGATAGCCATTATAAAATGGGTAAACTAAAATGGAAAACACATATCCAGAATAAAATCAGTGAGGCAACACTCTAAAAGTAAGCATTTGGTATTTTGTATATTATTTCAGCATTGAAATAAAATTACATTTACTTCAAAGAGTACTTCCAGTTTTGCATTAATATTGAACATAGGCAAAAGAATTGCTAACATGGAATCATTGCATGAAAAAATTGCATTATGTAATATTTTGTATAAGAAGCTCTATGCTCAGGTTAAGGGTATATAACTTTCCCCTTTTTGTTCAACTGTACTCAAAAAGTAAAATGAAAGTTATGTCGAATAGTTGAATGAAAATATTTCAGATTGTATATGAACCCAGCACATTGTGCCCCATGATTGCACTAATGTACACAGCTATGATTTAATTAAAAAGTAAAAGAGAAGATGTCTTCTTTTTTTAGTCTTTTCTTTTAAACCACTGACTCAGTTACTACTGGAGTATTTTGCAGACAACAAGAACAGATAATTCTCCACACGAAAATTTTGTTCATTTTTTTTTTTTACAAACTCATCCTCCTCAAATTCAATGTATTTTCCAATGACAATAGATTCAATATGTTTTGGAAAATTTGAGAAAACATACTAGAACTCGTGTGCTCTTACTACCTCTGATTTACATCAAACAGCGCTGCTCACTCTTCTCTCTTGAAAACAGAGTCCATAAAATTTAATCTGTTCTCTTACATTGTAAGAATTCTGTAAGACCCTTCCTTACCAGATGCTTTAGTTCTTTTGGATTGAAGATAAATTGCTGAATTTCAAAATACCACAAGACAAGGAAAACCATTAGTCTTGACAGTTCTTGACAGTTCATAGGAAAAATAAAACTCATTATTCATTACCTGTTCTTGTAAAATAATATTAGGTTTAAATAAAAAGAATGCCCACATAAATCTTTTCATGTATTTAGAAAGAGTAATTGGATTCTTTTTAAACAAGAGTACAAATTTCACAAAGGAATATAAAATGAAGAGATGAGGGGATACAAATAATACAGAACTTAGTACAATTTCAGCAACTGTGCAGATAGAGCTTCTTTTTCTTTATTTTGTTTATTTAGTTTTCATCTTTGTTTATAACAATTTGGGGCTGGTGACCTATTTTTCAATTGCAAATATGAAGTGTTAGGAGTGTTCACTATTTTTCAATTGCAAATATGAAGTGTTAGGAGTAGGTAGAGATGATGTCTCAAGATTTTCATTTAAAACACCTTACAAATTTGCTCCCACCTGCAGAAAAAAGTCCAGACTCTAGAAGAGAGAAACCTTCTCATTTCCTTATTAAGCATACAACTCCAGCCTTTGTGAATTTATCATTCCCACGATCACGTCCTGCCTCACCCTAGAAATTAACATATATTTCTTTTTTCTCTAACATTAAAAATGCATTGCAATGAATAATATAGCAGAACTGTGTATAAAACTAAACTTTCAACATCCTCTTTTAAATGTTTGTTCTTCAGCAGCAATCCTCTGTGGAAAATATATTGAAAGGATGAACAGTAATTTAATTTTTTATCATAAGCATTAGTGGCAAATAAAGGACAAAAGTACTTTGCAGTGCTAAAGAAAAAAGGAGATATTCATCAAGGGAGAATACTTGCCTTCAGATGGACTGCCAGGTCATACATATTCTTTTTCTTTTCAAATAGAGAAAATCACAAGATTAATATGCAGACCCTGGAAACATTTCCTATGTAGCAAATACCGAAAACATTTGTTCTACTTTATTGATGCTTTTAGAGAGGTATCTAAAACGTCTTGCGAAAAAATGAGGTTGCTAAACAGCATTTTCATTAAAACCTAAATCCAGCATTCAGAATTATCTTATTTTTCAAAGTCTCTTGAATTATGATCTTTGCTAAAAATTAGATAAGAAAAATTAGTTGTGTAAAGTAAGAAAAATAAATCTTAATTTTGGTACCCCAAATCATGGCAATGTGTGACACTTTTACATTAATTTCTTTAATTTGACTAATAGAAAGCTTTAAAACTTCAGGTAAAATTCAATAAAATATTGCCAAGCATTGCTTTAGAAACTTGTAGCAGTAATAATAGGAAAAGGTATGAATAAAGCACTGTCACATATTTCTAAAGGATATTTAAGATTTATTTTATAATCACTGTCACATCATTAGGCTTTATAATATTGATCTTTGTGTAACAAAAACTTATTTAATCAGGAAGGTTTCATGATCTGTGAGGAAATAAGACTAAGACTCTTGTAGCAATAATTCTCTTAAAAAATAATATAATTAAAATGTTCACCTAGACTTGAAGATCTCTGTTTAATTATCTGTCCTGATCTTGAATTGAATCCTTGTTCAGTAGCAAAACTGTAATACTAGCTGCATCCTACCTTTAAAAAATTAGCATCTTCTCATCTTAGGCCTCATTTCTATTTTTCAATTTTTACCCTTAAGCAGAGATCCTCAAACATTTTCAGTTTATGGTGCTCTTACTGTCTCACGTATTTGAGTCCGAGAGTCTCAGCAGACATTTGAAAAGACAACACACATTAATTAAAAGAAAGGTAGTAATATTTTATTATTAAATAACTGCAACTAAAAAACTTCTCAAATTTTGGAACCAGCCTGGATACACCAATTTATATTTAGTACTTGCATTTTATTTCAACAACTGCCAAAAATAAAGAAACAACTTTTCTGAGAATTGATGTAATTGAAGAGAGTGTAGTATGATCTAATAATAAGTCTATGGACTACCTTGAGGTAGAAGGAATCTCAGCATTCAAAAGATGTCAAGAATTGGAGTTTCACTAAAAAAATGCTCAAGTTCCCCACAGAGCCCCTAAACTCACTAACACACTGGCAAACCACAGCAGAGTTCAGAATCCACATTCTTTGAAGAAATTTTAGAGGAAAATCCAATGTAAGTCTATTCTATCCATGTTAACTTTCATTTTTATGATAAGTTTATAAAGTAAGATCACACACCTTTTCATTCTGTATTTGTTTCCAAGTATTTTTTTCAAATCTGTTTTTAAATGTGTTTGATGCTAAATTGGTGGTTTTTTTGTAATGTAATATGATAAAATATTATTATAAAAAAAAAAGCTTAAATGGCAATCTCATTCCAATTTAGATACCATCTATACACACACAGACACATACTTCCATCGTTCATTTCATTCATTCATTTATTCATTCAGAAATATTTATTGAGTGCCTACTAGGCACCTAGCTAAATTTTAAGGACACAGCAATGAACACCATTCAGCCTTTGTTCATACAGAGAGCTAACAGGAAAGCTAGAGAAGCAATTAGTCAATTCCAATGCTATTCTCCTAAGGATAAAAAAGAGAAGAAGGTAGTACAGGAACACATGGCAAGGCTACTAGTCCAAGCTGGTGGATTTGAGGAGGTTCATAGAAATAAAATGTCTAATACTATCACAGGAAGTAAGATGACCAACTAAAGCAGTGGTTCTCAACTTGTAGGCCGCAACCCCTTTCATTTCTTAGGGGTCTCCTAAGACCATCCTGCATATCAGATATTTACAAATTACAGTTATGAAGTAGCAAGAAAATAATTTTATGGGTGGGGTCACCACAACATGAGGAACTGTATTAAAGGCTCACAGCATTAGGAAGGTTGTGAACCACTGATAAAGGCAGTTTTCAACAGAGGCTCCTGTCCAGAGGGAAAGATGCTGGACAGAATGGACTCAGTGAAGCTGAAGACAGGGAGCTGAGATAAGAAGATAGAAAGTGCACATCTCTGCTGAGGCAAATTGCAACCCTAAGAAAACAAATTCCAGGTACAAAACTCATTGCCAAGAGGACGAGAGACACCTCCCCCAAGCAGGAGGCTCTCGATGTGGGCTCTCTGAGAATGACCAAGGAACAAAAGACCTCTTATTTTACCCCATGATAGACAGCCATGAAACTCAGGTCTCCTGCTCCAGGGAGGTCCCACTTATGAGCCTAGGGATCATCCTGCCTGGCATAAAATGGAACAAATATTTTCCTCCCAGTTATGAACTCCCAGTTTACCCTTATCCCCTTTCCTGGTGGTCTGAAGTCCTGCCCCCTGCAGAGCTCAGAGTGTTTGGCAATTCCCTCAGAGTCCTGGGCATTGTGTGGGCTGCTGGACAGCAGAGCAGAAACAGTGACTTGAGTGGAAGTTGGGGGGTGTGGGGAAACAGGGACTAGTGGAAGAAAAAGACATGCTGCACCCTGACGGTGCACAGCAGGCAGAAGCACAGAAGCCCCGGGCTGACTTTGGAGGTGCAGTTTCTTGATTCTGTTGCTCAACAGAGGGAGCCAGGCTCCAGCCCAATACTGCACAGGAGAGAGAAATGTACCATGACAGTGTGGTGGGGTGAAGAAGCACTGATGACCATGGGATGAAGTTGGTGGTGCACTTTCCTGATTCCATTGCTCACCAGAGGGAACCAGGCTCCAGCTCCTTAGGATTGCCAGTGGCAGTATGTAGTGGGAGCAGAGGTGCTGACTTCCCTGAACTGACTTTGGCAGGCACAACTCCCTGACTCCATTGCTCACTGCAGGCAACCAGGCTCCAGCCCCTTGGAATTACTGGAAGTGATGCATGGCAGGGGCAGAGGCACTGGTGCCTCTGGAGTGACAATGGCAAGGTGCACCTTCTTGACTCCATTCCTCAGCATAGATGTCCATCCCCTCAACCTGAGTCCTTTTTTATTCTTTGAGGTGAGATAAGTCTTTTGTAGGCAACTGATACCTGGTCTGAGATTGTGTATACAATCAGCTAGCTTGTGCCTCTTTAGAGAGGAATTCAAGCCATTCACAGTAGTTGAGAGAACTGATATTTATGGTAGTGTTCTGGGTGCCATGTTTTTCAAAAGTCCGATGGATACTTTTAATTCTTTCACCATTGTGGAAGTTAGGTTTTGATTGATAAATTCTGGGAGAGTTTATTTTGGTAGTAAACTGTTGTGCGGGTCATTATGGGAAACAGGTCTAAGTATTTCTTGGAGTACTGGTTTAGTTTTGGCAAATTTCCTCAACATGTGTATGTCAGTAAAATATTTGATTTCTCCATAACAAATGAAACTCAGTTTAGCTGGATACAGGATCCTGGGCTGAAAAGGTGTTTGGTTTAGAATATTGAAGGTCAATGACCATCCTCTTCTGGCTTGAAAGTTTCAGCTAAAAGATCTAGAGTCATTCTCATATTTCTCCCTTTGTAGGTAAAACTTTTGTTACATCTAGCTGCTTATAGAATTCTCTCCTTCATATTAACCTAGGCAAAGTTAATTATAATGTTTCTAGGAGATGTTTTATTTTGGTTGAGTCTTGCTGGGGTATTGAAATTGTCTCCCTGGGAATTTATCTAACACCAGAACTGAAAGATCTCTGTAATGAGAACTTTGAAATCCTAAGAAAGAAACAGATGAAAATGTTAACAAATGAAAAAATATACCATGCTCGTGGTTGGGAAGAATCAACATTGTTAAAATGTCCGTGCTATCCAAAATAATCTACAGATTGAATTCAATCCATATCAAAACACTAATATCATACTTTACAGAACTTGAAAAAATAGTACTCCATTTATATGGAATCAGGAAAAAACTCAAATAGCAAATACATTACTTCAAAATAAAAACAAATCAGTAGGCATCACATTACCAGACTTCAGATTATACTACAAATTGATCATGATCAAAATAGCTTGGTACTGGAACAAAAATAGAGATGTAGATATATGGAACAAAATAGAGAACCTAGAGTTGAACCCAGTTTCATATCATCACTTGATCTTTGACAAAGCTAACAAAAATATACATTGGGGAAAAGATTCCCTATTTAACAAATGGTGCTGGGAGAACTGGATAGCGACCTGTAGAAGACTAAAACTAGACCTTTGCCTTTCACCACTAACAAAAATTGATTCTCATTGGATAAAAGATTTAAACTTAAGACATCAAACTAGAAAATTAGAAGAGAGTCCAGGGAAATACTTGAACATAATGAGGTGGGAAAATATTTTATGAGAAGGAGCCACCTGGCAACCAAAAATATATTACTGGGATCTGATCAAGCTAAAAAGCTTCTGTACAGCTAAAAGCAATGCAAGTAAAGCAGACAGCCTTAAGAATGGGAGAAGATTTTTGCAAGTTATGATTTCAATGAAGGTCTGATAACCAGAATCTACAGAGAACTCAATCAATAAGAAAAGAACAAACAACTACATTTCTTTGTGGGCAAGAGACTTGAACAGAAACTTCTCTGAAGATGACAAGCAAATAAATGGCCAAAAAACACATGAAAAACTTCTCATCATCTTTAATCATCAGAGAAATGCAAATCAAAACCACTCTGAGATATCACCTATCTCCAATAAGATTAGCCCACATCGCAAAATTCCAAAACTGCACATGTTGGCATGGACGTGGAAAGAAGGGAACATTTTTATACCACTGGTGGGATTGCCAACTAATACACCATTTTGGGAAAGAAGTATGGAGAATTCTCAAGGAACTAAAAGTTGATGCTATTTGATCCTGCAATATCATTACTAAGTATCTATCCAGATGAACAAAAATCATTTTACAAAAAAGACATTTGCACCAGAATGTTTATTGCAGCCGAATTCATAATAGCCACATCATGAAAGCAGCCTAAATTCCATCAACCCATGAATGGATAAACAAATTGTGGTATAGGGATACCGTGGAATACTATGCAGCCATAAAAAGATGGAAATTTTACGTCTTTTATGTTTACCTTGATGGAACTGAAACATATTCTTCTTAGTAAAGTATCTCAGGAATTGAAAAAAAGGATCCAATATACTCAATACTATTATGAAACCTATATATAAACACTTACAAATCATATGAATGATAAAACACAAAGGTAGTCCAGAAAGAAAGAGGGGTAAAAGGGGACAGGCAAAGGGAGGGGAGTGGGGAGTGGAGGAGGGTATAAGGCAGGATCTCAGTTAATATGCACAATGCAAGGGTACATTTCAAAAAAACTAAGAGTATATTATAAATGTCTTACCACAAAAAATAAGTGAAGTCATGGTGATGTTAATTAGCTTGATTTAAGCATTCCACATTGTATATCAAATCATCTCATTGTACCCCATAAATGTATAAAATTATTATTTAATAAAAATAAAGTTTAAAATGTCTAAGATTATCACTAGAGATCACATACAAATATTATTCTCTGTAGAACTCAGAATTCATTTACATGATGTACTCCATGATGTACACATACTTTTTTCCTATCCTGTAAATATTGAGTATTTAAGATTGGGAAGCATTTGAGGAAATTGTGCCTTTTAAGGCAAGAGTCAAGATAGCTGAATAGAAACAGCTTTCACCAGAGGCTCCTGTTCAGAGATGAGGGACTGAAGTGGACTCAGAGAAACTGCAAGTGGGGAGTTGAACACAGGGAGAAGAAAGGGAGGCACACATCATCCCTGCTGAGACAAGCTGTGAGGCGAAAACAGAGGAAGAAAGATAACAAAGTTCAGGTACTGAGTGATTAGTCAGAAGTCACCTGTTGCCAAGGGGATAACAGACCTATCCTCGAACCAAAAGACCCTGTGGTGGTCTTTCTGCCAGTGAGCAGGAAACAAAAGGCCTCTCATGTCACCCTTTGGGAGAGAGCCACAAAGTCCCAGTCCTCCTACACCTGGGAGCTTCCACCTATGAGCCCAGGCCCCATCCTGCCTGGGGAAAAAATGAACACATTTTCAGCCTAGTATCCTGTGTCCTGCTAAACTGAGTATCATTTGTGATGGTGAAATCAAATATTTTACTGACATGTAAATGTAGAAGAAATTTGCCACATCTACACAAGCTCTACTGGAAGTACTCTGACCCGTTCTTCATAATGACCAGCACAGTTGTTCTACCACCAAAGTAAACACAACAAGAATTTAAGGAACAAAGCCTAGCTTCCACAATACAATGGAAGGGATTTTTTAAAAAGAGATAAAAACAAGCTCCAGGCCTCTGAAAAATGAGATGACCAAAACTCCACCATACATATCGATTCTCTCAGTAAGCGTAAATGGTTTAATTTCCCCTCTAAAGAGGCACAGATTGGCTGACTGGATACAAAATCTCAGGCCTGATATCTGTTGTGTCCAAGAACTACACCTGACCTGAAAAGAAAAATAAGATGTAGGGTGAAGGGATGGAAAACAACAATCCAGGCAAATGGCAATCAAAAAAAAAAAAAAATCAAGAGTTGCAATCTTATTTGCAGATACAATTGCATTTAAACCAACAAAAATAAAGAAAGATAAGGACGGACCTATGCACTTGTCAAGGGAAGCATGCAACATGAAGAAATTTCAATATTCAACATTTACATACACCTCTACCTCAATGCTTCTGGATTTATAAAACGAACCCTAAATGTTCTAAACAATATAGTATCTTCCTACACTATAATAGTTGGAGATTTTAACAGTGCTGAACAGTGCTGAACAGAACTTCCAAGTAGAAACTAAACAAAGAAAAAATGGATTTAAACATGAATCTAGAACAAATCGACTTAACAGATATATACAAAACATTTCTTCCTAACAAAACTGAATACACATTCTTCTCATCTGCCTTCAGATCATTCTCCAAAATTGATATCTATGATACTAGTTCAACCTCAATGAATTCAAAATAGAAATTAATTTTTGTATCTTCTTGAACCATCATGGAATAAAAGTTGAACTCAACCATGACATAAATCTAGTCATGGAAGCTAATAACCTTATGCTGACCAATAGCTGGGTCACAGAAACAATTAAGAAGGAACTCATTACATTCCTTAAACAAAATGTTAATGAGACTACAAACTTTCAAAACTTGTAGGGGACTGCAAAAGACATCTTAAGAGGCAAATTTATAACATTTGATGCATTCATCAAGGAAAAAGAGAAAAGTCCAATGAGCCATCTCAAACAACTGGAAAAGGAAGAACAATCCAACCCCAAAACCAGAAGAAGAGAAAAAATATAACCAAACTTAGAGCAAAATTAAATGAACTTGAAAACAAACAAATCATTCAGAAAATCAGCAAAGCATACATTCTTCTTTGAAAAGGTTAATAAAATTGATAAACTCTTGGCCAGCCTAGCCAGAAACAGAAAAGTAAGATCTCTAGTAACTTCAATAATAAACTATAGACAGGAAATAACAACACATACCACAGAAATGCAAAAGATCCTCCATGATTACTACAAAACACTCTACACCCAGAAATATGAAAATGTAGAGAAAATAGACCAAAACCTGGAAGCATGCCACTTTCCTAAACTCAACCAGAATTAGAAATTTTGGATAGACCTGTATCAAGCACTGAAATAACATCAATAATGCAGAACCTTAAAAAAAATAAAACCCCTAGTTCAGATGGTTTCACACCAGAACTCTACCAAACCTTCAAAGGAAAAGTACCTACATAGTACAATCTACTTCAAAACATAAAGAAGGAAGAACTCCTCCCATAACACATTCTATGAAGCAAATATCACCCTGATTCCAAAACTAAGAGAGGACCAAAAAAAAAAAAAAAAAGCCACAACTATAGACTGATATCATTAATTAATATGGATCCAAAAATATTCAATAAGATCTTAGCAAGCATAATACAGCTACACATTTTAAAAGTTATACATCATGATCAAGTGGGTTTTATCCCAAGGAAGCAAGGTTGATTCAAAATATGTAAATCCACAAATATAATTCACACATAAATCAAATCAAAAACAAACACCATATGATCCTCTCAAGTGATGCAGAAAAGGCTTTTGACAATACCCAACAGCTGGATTGATAATTGCCAAGTCATGAAAACAGGCCAAATGCCTATCAACCCATGAATGGATTAACAAACTGTGGCAAATGTGTACCCTGGAATGCAACAAGAAAAGATAGAAATGTTATATCCTTTATGTTTACCTGGGTGGAGTTGAAACATTCTTCTTAGTATTGGATCTCAAGAATGGAGAAAATATACATATATACAATGTAGTTAATACCAATGTAAAACCAATATATAAAGAAGTACACACCTATACGAATGATAAAACACAAATAGGGCAGCGCCTATGGCTCAGCGAGTAGGGTGCCGACCCCATATACTGAGGGCTGCAAGTTCAAACCCGGCCCCGACCGAACTGCATCAAAAATTAGCCGGGCACTGTGGCAGGTGCCTGTAGTCCCAGCTACTTGGGAGGCTGAGGCAAGAGAATTGCCTAAGTCCAGGAGTTGGAAGTTGCTGTGAGCTGTGACTCCATGACTCTCTACCGAGGGCAATAGAGTGAGACTCTGTCTCCAACACACAAAAAATAAATAAATAAATAAATAAATAAAAATAAAAACAAACACAAATATAGTTTACCAAGGTGAGGGGAGAGGAAAAAGAGGGGAGGAGGGAGAGCAATTGGTTGGCGTGGAGAGAGCAATTGGCAGGATCTCAGCTAATGTGCACAATGTGAGGGTATTCAGCACACCCTCTGGGTGAAGGGATTTGAACTTTTCCCTGGAAGTGAGAACAATGTAACCTAAAAATTTGTACTTCGTATTAATTTGAAATTAATAAAAAAGAAATTGGATCTATTAAATTATTAAAGAGAAAAATAAAGCCTACAACAAACACTAAAGCACAAAAAAAGTGCTATCATAAACCAGCATCACAGTAGACAAAAGCAAAGTGCATTAACCTAAAGGTATCCTCTTTGGAGACAGCATTTTGAGGGACTTTGGAAGCAGGTCATTCATTCCATGAGAATTCTGAAGGAAGGGTATCAACTTTATCAGTTCCCTGAAAAGCACCTTGAGTCTCCCTAATCACATGCTTTTGTTTTTGCTCTTGTCTTAATTTTTAAGATCACATATGTATGCCCACTTAAGTGTGTGAAGCTTACAGTACAACTCTATCAAACATACTTTATTTTTTCTTTTCTAAAAATATTTCTATTTGAAAAGTCAGTTAGGCACCTAAGCATCTACACAGTTTGCAAAGTTATTGCCTTTTCCTCTCTATACAAAATCATCTCCATCACTGACATGCTTGTTCCTTCTGCCTAGGTATATACACTGTGAAGACTAAAGCACCTGTGGTGCTAAAAGCCTCAGGACATAACCCCAGAAAGGAATCACAACTCGACATAAGGAATCAGTACCATCTGAAAGAAAGCAAGCTCACTGGGTCAAACTCTGGCCTCTGGATCCTCTCACAACCTTCCCTAAGTGAACAGAAATGATGACAGCAGGTCCATAGTCAACCAGATAACTCCCATCATGCCTTACCTGTAGAAAGTCATTCACCCCAGGTAACCCCCACAAGTTAGGTACTTTCATTATTTCCAAATGAGAAACTGAGGCACAGAGAAGAAATCAGGAAATAGCAGTACCTTTTTAAAATATGATCTGCTGGGGCGGCGCCTGTGGCTCATAGAGTAGGGCGCTGGCCCCATATACCAAAGGTGGCAGGTTCAAACCCAGCCTCCGCCGAACTGCAAAACAGAAAAATAGCCAGGCAGAGTGGTGGGCACCTGTAGTCCCAGCTACTTGGGAGGCTGAGGCAAGAGAATCACCTAAGCCCAGGAGTTGGAGGTTGCTGTGAGCTGTATGACACCACGGCACTCTACCGAGGGTGATAAAATGAGACTCTGTCTCTACAAAAAATAAAGAAATAAAAATAAAATATGATCTGCTTTCAGTGCCTGTTTTTAAACCAGGGCCTCCTTCCACGGATCTTTATGCTGTTTAATGCACACTAGAATGAAATACACATTACCCACAACCCTTGTGGAGAAAATGAGCCTGAGAAGAAATGTGAGGATTTTTGAGAAAGAAAAACATACATATTCTCAAGTTTAGTGGAAAGATGCAAACTTACAATTATTGCTAATTAAGATTCTCTTTTTGTCTGAGCTTCCCTCCAAAGGTTGGCACCATGTATCACTAGACATAAACAGACCCTTCTAGCTATTCTTCCAAATAGGTGTTAGTTAATATGTTAATGGGAGGCATCCGGACCCCTAGTAAGCATATAAAGCATGTCCTGCTATCCTTTGGTTCATGCTGCCTAGGTTTTTAGACAGCCCACAACAAACTAGATTTGATTGATACCCCTAACCCTTGTTTTCAAACTTTAATACTGTTTTGAAAGACTGACCTGTTTCCATGATATGAAGGTAACTATGGAAGTTTTGAGTCAGACTGTACTGAGGTCCCTTATTTCACTACGAAGAAACACAGTTGACAGAGGTGTCCTTTCTGATCCACCTTTGCAAGTCTCCGCCTGCTGGGCTTATCCCCTTTGCTGGGAGGCTTCTTCTGTCCATCCACGCCGCCTGTAGTTGGCATTAGCTATGGAGCTGAGAAGAGAGAACTTTCACAGATGAATTTTTATAATTTGAAAAGTGGGTTAAACAAGTCTTAAAGCCTTCAAAATTTGCAACGGGCTCTCAAGGACCTTACTCTTTCCCATGTGACAATTTTTTGGTGGTTTCAAGAATTTCAAAGAGGCTGAACTTCAGTAAAAGATGAGGAGAATAGTGGGCATCCAGCAACTGTGGGGACTGAGGAAAATATTGCCGCTGTGGAAAAAATTGTCCACAAGAACAATAGAATGACATTTAAGGACATTGAAGTGGCACTACAGGTTGAATTTCCAGCAGTGTCTAAAATTTTGTTAGATTATCTTTGAGTCACTAAGTTTCATCCTGATGGATGCCTCACACTTTGACAAAGGAGCAAAAGCCCATCCGTGTTAAATGGTGTGAAGAAACGCTGGTCAGATTCCACGGAGGCAAGTTGAGACGCGTTTCTGACATTGTCACTGGTGATGAAACCTGGACTTACCAGTTCTATACAAAGAGTGTCAGTTGACACTATGGATATTCCCTGATGAAAGCACACCAACAAAAGTGAAGTGGCTCAAAGTGTTAGAGAGAAAATGGAGGCAACTTTCTTCTCCAACAGCAGTCATGTTGCAACTGTTCCTCTGGGGGAACAAAAGACTGTTCTGCTCAGTGGTACACAACAGCACACCTACCAAAAGTTTGGGGGAAGCTTCAAGAATAGTGGGCAAGGGGTGGCGCCTGTGGCTCAGGGAATAGGGCGCCGGCCCCATATACCAAAGGTGGTAGGTTCAAACCCAGCCCCACTCAAACTGCAACAACAACAACAACAACAAAAAGCTGGATGTTAAAGAATAAGAGGCAAGGACAAGACTTCAGGGGCCATATTGTACCTGACAATGCATCTTCCCACACAGCCAATGTCACCAGTCAGTTCCTGTAGTTCACAGACATTGTGACTCATTCCCCACTACAGTTCTAACCTAGCCCCATGAGTTTGTTTCCTTCCCCACATTAAAAAATCACATGTAGGGAAGAAGTTTCTCCAGCCCTAAATGAAGAAGCTCTTCAAGCCTATGAAAATGAGCATACAATAAAGAAAATGAGTAGGAAGAGTGTTTCAAAAATGATTTACAAGAGTGCAAACGTGGATAAAATGTCATGGTGATTGTTGTGAGATGTTATGGGAACAAAAAAGGATTTTACATGTCTTACTTTTTGTGTATGACAAAACTTCTGTAGTGTCCCTTGTATTCAAAATGGTTTACATGGGCTGACTTCTCCTTTTAAGGACCTCAGAACGTTCTTGCCCTTGCCTGTGTCTTTCATGAGGACGGATGCTCCTACCAGGATCTGGTACTCAGCAGCCTTCCCCAGAACCCAAACCAGGGGCCTGCGGATGTGACCCTAAGACTGCCTGGCACGTGCAGGAGATGGCAGGCTCTAAGTTTGCTCGAGTACCATGCCATAGAGTATTTATCAAGTGAACAAACTATTGTCAGAAAATTTTTTTATCAATATTCTGTGAATATGAAACATTAATATTCATATGCAACAATATTGCATCTGTTTTAAAGATCCGGCTTTTTCTAGTAACCAGTGAGTCATCTAGGGCTCTGGATGTTCTGCAGTCACTGCTGATAAGGCCGAACCCCACCGAATAAAGGGAAACTGCATGCACTATATTTCAGAACTTACTCCTTCCCCCACCTCTCAAATTCCAAGATTTACAAAAAATAGGAAAAATAAGAGGGCTTAAGCATTCTTCAGGTGGTTGTTAAGTAGTGAAGTAACTGAAATCAAGTGCCAGAATGCATTTCAGTTGGCTGAGATTTGCTTTTTGTTTCCAGTGAGTGAAGAATAGTTGTGGTGGTAACAGCCTGATCAGGAGTTAGAAAAATGCAGGGCTCTATATAGCTCCTGATCAACAGCGCCACCTTCTGTCTGCCGGAGGTCAGCTGTGGTAAAAGAATAGCGCGCTCTGCCATCTGGAGTCCAACGTGGGGGAGCTGAGACTAACAAGATTAAGTCCCATTTTCTTCTTACGTTTACATCAGTGAGGTCAAATTCACTTTAAAACAGTGAAAAATAAATTTGGGGGCAAATAAAGTAAAAAGTTTAAACAAGGATTCCACACGGAAAGAAACATCACATTTTCAATATATCTCTGCTGCTGGCACTGCGCTGGCGCCCCAGGTATCCTTTTTATCTATTCTTCTCACATGGAAATTCTCCAAAAGCGGCTGCCAATTTCATGGGTTGTGGAGAAAAGAGAGTGTGAGCTCTAGTTTGTTACAGTTGAAATGATTTAGAAAACTGTGTCTCAAATCTTGTAGTCACCTCCATCTGAATGTTATACAAAGAAAAATAAAGAGATCTAGAGGCACGAATAAAATCACACAAGCCCTGTAAATAAATATACCTTCCAAATAAAAAGCTGTGTGAACCACACATAGTCGCTCTGTGTCTGCTATTTCAGATAAGCCACTAAAGCCTTAAGCGATTAAAGAATGTATAAGGAAGAGGTAATTTGCTACCAAAATTATCAAATGCATCAGTAACATCATGAATAGTAATGCAGGTGAGTGTGGAGGAGGTCACAGCATGAGTCTACATTGTACTCAGGTATATCTGGGCAAGACTATAAAATGGGACATGGTTTCTCCAAGATTCTGTCTACAGAAGGGCTTAACAGAACTCATCCTGAAGGGAAATGAATCAGACTCTTAAACCTGTCCTGCCTCCTAAGCCATCAACAGTAGGATGATTCTGAAAGCATGACTTTTGTCCTCACGTCTGCCTCTCAAATGATTTTTTTGAAAAGCAAGGGAACTACATAAAAACTGAGGATGCTTTGGCACTAACGCTTTTTAACACATTGGAACACAGGCAGACCTACCTCTATAAGAATGTCACACCCACACACAGAGGCTTTCTCTCCAAACTTCTCACATACTACTGTAACACTGGAATTGTAAAAACTCCCATCCATAGTTGATAGTGATGTAGGGCAAAACATCTCTGGTGTCTAGGGAGTGAATATTGCAGAAGATATTTTTGGTGAACCTATTTGAAATACATCCTAGTGGGACTTCTGACAATACGTGGCAGCCAAAATGAGGATGGTAAGAATGGAGGACTTGCAGGGAATAGAGAAAGACAGACAAAATGTAATGTCAGTTATCACTGTTATCATCAGCCCGTCTCTTCCCGCTAGTGAAATTATAGAATCCAGGTGTGAGCACAGGAGGGCTCGATTCCAATTTTAAAAAATAGAGAAAGAATACATATTATTGATATTGTATATTTCTCAAAGGACCTCTCATTTTTTAAAACAATTTTATTAAATCATAATTGGAACCTCACATCATTTAACCAACCTTTTTGAATTACTTGTACATAACCAAAGTTATGAGCTAATTGGCAGTGACCCTTTCCGAAGAATTGGAAGTATTTAAAAAAAAAAAAATTCTACATTGGCCGTAAAGTCAATAAAATTCACCAGAAAGTTGCACAGGTATCCATTTAATTTTGGATAAATAAGTAAACCTTGATGTTATCAAAGTGTTATTTTTTCACCTGTCCTAAGACATAGGAATAAATGATCTTTTTAAGTCCTTGGCAATCTGTGATTATATTTCTATGTTTATTAAAACTTCCTGCAGAAAGAATTATCAATTAGAGTCAGTAAGTTCCCTAATAAATGAGTGGCACAATCCAGCCTAAGGCCTAAAGTCATTGATTCCAAAGGACTAAGCCACATTGCCCATACACCTGCAGACACTGTAGAAAACAAAATTGTGCCAAATGGAGAAATTCAAATGTCTTGAATGCAATTTCAATGACAAGCGAGTTCTCCTCCAGAATAGAATTCCTTACACATGTTTTATTTATTTCAATTTAGTTGCAATTTATTGCAACTATGTAAAAACTATTAGCTACAGAAATCCACTAATCAATGCAAAAATAACGTAGAATAGTAAGTTACTATAAAAAGTGAATAAATTAATCATGAGGTAGAAATATTAGTGACTTTTTCATAATTTATATATTTCTTTAATCTTACAGTCTTCATTTAAACTCCATTAAAAAATTCCAGAATCAATACTCATGAGGCTATGTTTTCTTAGTTTCCCTCTTTTATTAACTGTGTCTCCCAGTCAAATCACTCTCATTGTCAATATCATGTTAAGATATCTGCTTTTCCAAGATGCAAGTAACAAGAGATGAGAATATTGTTTTTGTTTATTTTTTTTATTTTTATTAAATCATAATTATGTACATTGGTGCAATCATGGGGCACAATGTGCTGACTTCATATACAATCTGAAATATTTCCATCGAACTATTTAACATAGCCTTCATGGCCTTTTAATCACTATATGAAGACATTTATATTCTACATTTAGTAATTTTCACTTGTACCCTTCTAAGGTGCACCGTAAATGTGATCCCACCAATCACCCTCCTCCCACCTACCCAACCCTCCCTTGCCCCTTTCCCTGAGAATATTGTTTTTAAAAGCTGTGTCTTAGTTTTCCTCCAAACCGGACTATTTACAACCTATCACTTTATATAAAAAGTGACTTGGAGAATTTTATTTGTTTAATTTTTATAGCACATATCTGAACAAGTACCTTTCAGCACAGTTGCCGTTGTAAACTTCAAGTAACTCTGAAGCATGCAATGACCATTCTGAGACGGCGTGGCTATATAGATTATCTGCTGGGCTAAGCTCATGCTTCGTTAACCAGGCACTAGGCAACTATCTCTAGTTTCTCTGCTTGCCCTGTGTTTCCAGCCAAGGTCATTCTGGGAAAATGAGCCATTTTACATTGATATTGAGCTACCCATTCAAAGCTTTCCTTGTTCACCTTTACATTTTAATTGTATCTTTAATGTGAAATGGCATTAGGGACAGGTTGTCTTAGATGAAGGTAAAATGCTTGGTTTCTAAGATCTTAACTATACTACTGTCATATTTTGGTTATTACAGAAATAGAAAAAAATGAAGTATGTAAACCTTTCTGTTCAGAATCAGGATTCTAAAGATCAAAAATACTAAATTCAGTTCTGAATAAACACTTACACTGGGGCAACAGGTGTTATAAAATGAGGCTTTCAGCACCGGCCTCATAAAATTCAAAGCTAATAAATTCCAAGCTGATTAGAAACCACTAGAGTAAGTGAACAACTTGAAGTAATCCATTAAAGGAAAAGATTTGGGTCCAAAAGAAATAACAAATTGACCTTCCCTCACCCCCCTTACATCATGGCACATTGATATTTATTGACTCTTCGTATACAATAATTACATGGTGCTCTATAAATCCCTCGTTAGAGAGGGAAAAAAAATCAAGAGTATAAGCCTATCAAAATACATACTATAATGTGCTTGTTCCAGAAATATGGTGAGTTTTGCAACTAAAAAACCATAAATCAGAATTTTTGCCACCATTTTAATATATACAAAGAAAATCACTGATGAGATTCAAATCAGTAAATCAATTCTGAGCAAATTTCTTTTCTTTTCTTTTCTTTTTTTTTTTTGACATGGGGTCATGTTCTGTTTTCCAGGCTAGAGTGCAGAGATGTTATCATAGCTCACTGCAACCAAACTCCTAGGCTCAAAGGATCCCCCTACTTCAGTCTCCAGAGTATTTGGGATTGCAGGCACACTATAGAGGATTAACCATCATACTTACTACAACAGTCACCAATTTCTCTTGGTGTGACTTGGGAGACAAGTCACCAAGTAACTCAGTAATCCTGGAGGAGCAAAGTTCAGTCCTGTAGTAGTAAGGCTAATGATAAGTATTAAGCATTTTATGGCAGTTCCTTGAAAGAGTAGTGGAGAAAAATTGCATGTAGTACTTTGGAGATCATTTCCTTACCACCCTTGAAGAGCATTTCCTTGAGTACATACATTCTTGACACCAATGAGATCATTACCCTGAGCACACAGCCCCTGCATGCCTTTGCTTAGTAATCTTTCCACCCATTATGTATCTTCTCAATAAAAGGACCCTGCGGGAAGTGCTCAGTGCTATCCTGCACCAATGGGTAGCCTCATCTTTGCAGCGTGTACTGTCAATCCATGTCTCACGTGATCATTTATGCGATTGCAACACACAAACCAAGACACTCAGCTAATTTTTTGTATTTTTTATTTTTTGCCAAAGCTTGTCTCAAACTCCTGGGCTCAAGAGATCCTCCTGCCAATGTAAAATGGCCTATTTTCCCAAAAATGACGTTGGTGGGGAGCACAGGGCAAGCTCTCCTGGTCAAAGTGCTGGGATTATGGTATGAGTCACCATACCTGGCCAGTTCCTAGAAAATTTGATAATTATTTAAGTAACTTCTTTTTAAATAACTATACCATTCATAACAATTATTTTTTATGTTTTTAACAAAAAGAGAACTTTGCACCAACATTATGTAAAGGAAAAATAAAAATCTCAGGATCCCTCAAAATTTATTATACCAAAGAGAGGACTGAGCCTGAAAGCTGAATCACACAAAGCACTGCCATCCTGTCCCCACTGAGGTACTAGGGTTCTCTTTTAAGAAATGAAGGGGCCTTGAAAATGACTGATCAGGTGTATTTTTGGTGGACTGGGTATGGGAAGGAGAAAGAAAGCCCAGCTGGCAAGTTGGTCTTTCTATGCCTATAAGCCTCACGATAACAGTGCTCAGGGAGATGTTTTTTCAGACTTTTCAGGGTGTCAGACTACACTCTCAGTAAATCTGTCCCCGATTAAATAGGCAGGGTCTGGCTGCTTTTAACAGAGATTCTCTAGAGATGCAACTTTCTCCCCTAGCTTCCCCTTCTAAACAGGATTATAGCATTCCTCCTGTTGGCCTGCAGCCATCTCAGAATATATCGAAGACATGTCTTTTGGGTTAAAATATCTCTTATATCCTTCATCATTAAGAAGAACCCCTTTAAGATATACAGTCTCTATGAAATGAGTGCACATCACTTATAACCTTAGGACTACAGCCTAAATAAACTCATCAAATATCGACTACAAGTTTGTCTCCAAAGAGGCAAACCAAGGAAGAGATATGACCACTCTTTTATCCACCCTGAAAAGATCACATTTGCTCGTTTTTTCTATTCACTTTTTTTGATGTTCATATTATTGTATGTCAATTCACTGAGCTCCAAATAGCATATAATAAGAATATTATCAACTGCCTCATTACTCATCTCTTTCACCCTCCCTTTTTTCATGCACTCTTTTGTTTTTCTTTAAATACAACGTTCTCAATCTCCTCTGCAGAAAGCCTCATCCATAACAGATCTTTGTGAGCTATGGTTTTCCTGGGCACATCCTTAAAATCTTGGCTTAATAAACCTTCATTGATTGTGATACTCGTGTCTGGTCATTAATTATTTAACTTAACAATTAATGGTAATTCTAAAATTGCCATATTTTTCCCCATTTGCATTAGTCTCAACCACAGAAAAACAGTAGAATCCTCCTTTAGATTGACACAAGTGTACCCAAATATTGGCTTTGAATTAGTAAACAGTCTTTAAGAAGCGAGCTATAAACTTCAGGATTTTATGATGTTAAGAAAACTAAATTCAACAATTCCTTTCTGAGTTTTTAAAAAGGCACCTGACCAATGTTTATATATTGCATACATTCCTTCCTAGTATGTATGTTTATACTACATAACCTTCTCCTTAAGTTTATAAATAAATACTAAAAGTATTTATCATATTTCTTCTTTGGGTCTTTGCTCAGATGTATGAGCTGCCTCTTCGAAATATCCTCTTGGAGTCATAAATTCCTAAGAATTAACTATCTTTGTATGGGACATCTGCTAGGAAATATTTCCTTCTTTGTCATGAAGAAAGGTCTTAACCAAACACAGACATGAATAATTTTAGAAGATAAATAAAGGATTATTCATTTACAATTAGATTATATGGAGAGTCTAGTCATTTGAAGTAAATGGAAGCTATTTTTTTTAAATGCAGGGGAGCTAAGAGCCTGAAAAATCATTATAGCATATTTTACATTGGAGAATTAGGAGGTCAAGCCATTAACTTTGTGAATTTGCAGAGGTTTCCCAGAAGCTTACTCAAATCCACTCCTAGGCCAATGTTAAACTTATTCAACTTATTAGCATAATAACATAAACGACCATTTGCAAAATGAAGAATGACAAGAGTTTGGAAATACTGTTAGTGAAATCTCAAGGTCACATTGAAAAATGATAAAATGCTAAATAAGAGTCTATAGTAGCACCAAATCAGGCAAGAAGTAAGTGGGCTTTTTAATTATCATTGAAAAATGATAAAATGCTAAATAAGAGTCTATAGTAGCACCAAATCAGGCAAGAAGTAAGTGGGCTTTTTAATTTTTCTATAAAAGATGATTACTCCCTTTATCACTGAATAAACTTTCTCTTATAATAATTATTACAATTAAAAACTAGTAGATTCTATATAAATTCTACATACATATAAAAACTGATGTGGATTGAAGGTAAATAAAAACAATTTAATAAAATTTATTAAAATTTCAATTTTAGGACACGGAAGTGACTCCGAACAGGAAGAGGACGAAAAAAATAACCGTCCGCGACGCCGAGCCGAACCGGACCCGCAGCCACCATGAATAGCAAAGGTCAATATCCAACGCAGCCAACCTACCCTGTGCAGCCTCCTGGGAATCCAGTATACCCTAGGACCTTGCATCTTCCTCAGGCTCCACCCTATACCGATGCTCCACCTGCCTACTCAGAGCTGTATCGTCCGAGCTTTGTGCACCCTGGGGCTGCCACGGTACCCACCATGTCAGCTGCATTTCCTGGCGCCTCTCTGTATCTTCCCATGTCTCAGTCTGTGGCTGTTGGGCCTTTAGGTTCCACAATCCCTATGGCTTATTATCCAGTTGGCCCTATCTATCCACCTGGTTCAACTGTGCTGGTGGAAGGTGGTTATGATGCAGGCGCCAGATTTGGAGCTGGGGCTACTG
>CAUYON010175502.1:0-24267 GCA_963573935.1 Arctocebus calabarensis
AATCATCTGATTTCTTTTCTGAATGTATTTATCTTCATTCATTCTTTATGAGGTTTTTGGTTCTAGTCCTTATCTTAAACATTGTTATTCAATTTTAATCCTTTTTAATTCTGTGAAGGCAAAAAGTGGAAACCTAATAAATACATCTAAATGTAAAAAAAAAAAAATTTTTTTTAAAAAAGAGAGATTAGAATTCCCCCAGTAGACAAAAGATAGAAAGGCATTTGAAAGAGAAAGAATATATCCAAAGGCAAGAAAGCATTAAAAAACATTGTGTCTTCTCAGAAATGCTAGTGATTTAGTGGGTTTTAAATGTGAAATTCAATGTAATGTAGGTAGTTGCTGGAATTGAGCCTGGACTGATATAACAAAGAAAATTATGTATATAACATGAGCATTAAGGGATTTTCATCACAAAATTTACTTTTTACAACCCAAACAATAAAACAATTCACCAGCAGTATTAAAATGGGGATCCCAGAAGTGGGGATGCAACAATTGCTTATTTATTTTCTTTGGAATTTTGGGAATTCACAAGGTCTTCATGAACACATAAATAAGTTCAAAGCTATATTTGCCTTTGGGGGTTTTAGTAATAAAGTCTCTGCCTAGGCTGATCTCTAGAAAAGATTTTCCTGTTTTCTTCTAGAATTTTTATGGTTTTATGTCTTACCTTAGAGCTCTTAACCATCTTGAATTAATTTTTGCATATACAAGAGATGGGGTTCTTTTTTCACTGTGACTGTCTGATTCTCCCAGCACCCTGTGTTAAACAGGGCTTCCTTTCCACAGTGTATGTGGTTGTCTGCTTCATTGAATATCAGTTGGTTGTAGATAAAAAGCTGCATTCCTGTGTTCTCTATTCTATTTGTCTATGTCTTTACTTTTATGGTAGTATCTTGCTATTTTAGTTACTTCACCCTCTTATCATGAAAAGGTGCTGAATTTTATCAAATGCTTTTTTGGCATGTATTGAAATGATCATATGTGTTTGTTTTTACTTCTGTTTATGTGGCAAATCACATTTATTCATTTGCATGTGTTAAACCATCCCTATATCCCTTAGAATGGAAACCCACTTACTCATGGTGAACTGTCTCTTTGATGTGACTTTAATACCCTACTGGGCAGATCATCAAAGCAGAAAATCAATAAAGAGACACTAAACTTAAACAGGACTCTAGAACACATGGGCCTAACAGACATTTACAGAACATCCTACCCAAATACGTATGTTCCACTGAATATATATTCTTTTCATTAGCATATGAGACATTTTTCAAAACTGATTATATCTCAGGATAAAAAACAAGTCTCAGAAAAGTAAAACAAAAAATGAAATCAAACTATATATCTTCTCAGATTACAGTGGAATAATAATTACAGTAGAAATTAATTGTAAGAGAACACTCAAATCTACACAAAGTAATGGAAATTAAACAAGCTGCTGAAAGATCCTCAGGTCTGTAATGAAATAGAAATGGAAATTAAAAGATTCCTCAAACCGAGCTGTGCCTGTGGTTTAAAGGAGTAGGGCACCGGCCCCATATACCAGAGGTGGCGGGTTCAAACCGAGCCCTGCCCCCCCCAAAAAAAAACTGCAAAGAAAAAAAAAAGAGTCCTCAAATTGGATGAAGGAGACACAAACTTTTAAAAATATATGGAATACAGAAAAAGCAATACTGAGTGAAAAGTTCACAGTCTTAAATGCCTATACCAAAAAGACAGAAAGATTGCAAGTTAACAACCTAATGTCACATCTCTAGGAACCAGAAAAAGAAGAGCAAACCAAACCTAAAGGCAGCAGAAGAAAAGAAGACTCACAGCAGTACTAAACAAAATGGAAACCAGAAAAGCAATTTAAAGACCAATAAACACAAAAGTTGGTTCTTTGAAAAGATAAGTCAATAGACCACTAGACAGATTCACCAGAAATAGAAGAGAAAGGACTCAAATAAGTTCAGTTAGAGATGAAAAAGAAGACATTACAATGGATACCACAGAAATACAAAATATTATCCATGAATACTACAAAACTTCCATGCACCAAACTAGAAAATGGGTGAATTCCTAGAAATACACAACTTCTTCAGCCTGAATCAGGAAGAACTGAAATCCTAAACAGAGCAATAGTGAGCAGCAAAATTGTGACAGTGTTAAAAGTGTCCCACAACGACAGCAAAGAGCCCCGGACCAAACAGGTTCACAGTCAAATTCTACCAGATCTACAAAGAACTGGTAACTCTCCTGCAGAAATTATTCCATAGCATTGAGAAGGAGGGAATCTTCCCTAACTCATTCTATGAAGCCTGTATCACCTTGATACCAAAGCTGGGAAAGGACACAACAGAAAATAAAACTACAGACCAGTATCTCTGATAAACAGAGATGCAGAAATCCTCAATAAAACACTGTAAATCTAAATTTAATAGCACATGAAAAAGATATTTCATCATGATCAAGTGTGTTTCATACCAGAGATGAAAAGATGGTATAACATATACAAAAACAGCTCATTTGTAGATGATGCAATTACACTTAAATTACAACAAAAATATTAAACATAAAAATGAGTAATTATAACACTAATACAATGATGAGAGTGAAATAAATTTTTATTTGTCAATTCCAGTACAAAATAGTTGATATAAATAGCCTAATGTTTGACCTATTATTCAAACGACAATCCAAATGGATAGTTAAAACTTGACTGAGTCAAGGAGGGTGTTGTGTTTTATACCTGTAGTCCCAGCTACTTTGGAGGCTGAGGCAAGAATTCAGCATAAGCCCAGGAATCTGAGGCCAGCTGGGACAACATCCTAAGGTTCCTTCTCTCAAAATAAATGAATGAATGAATGAATAAAATATCAGGGTGTAAGTCTGGAAAAAACAAAACCATGCTGAGTTACAGTAAACTGGTCTTTACAAGATAGCTATATAAATACTTAGAATGTTGAAAGTGTCTTTCCTGGAAGTAAAGTGTTTGGAGTTAGGGAAATGGAGGCTCATTTAGCTGGGCAGGGTGATTATTTTAGAGTTAGGAGTCATAAACGGTAGATGTGAATTAGTGAGGAAGATAAATGGAATATAGTCAGGAAACAATAGAATAGAACAATATGTAGCAGCTCACTGGGAATTTTGGCTGATGGGATTTGATACTATTCAATTCATTTCATAGATCCTGACAAAGCCACAACTTTTTTAGTCATAACTCTTCAGATCGAAGTTACAGATACTTAAACAGCTCAAGCAAAAAAGGAAAATGTGTTGTCCTCTGTAGCTAAAGAACTATGTATGGCCACACCCGAGACTCAGGCAATTTCGCTGCTACTCTCTGTCTTATGAAAATCTCTCCCTCCAGAGATGGCCAACAGTTTTAGACATCTGTGCCATCCTCTTAGAAGTATCTTATAGTGCAGAATTGTCCCAAGAAAGCACCTCTGATTTGATGTGTTAGCACTAATTGGGCTCCCAGGCTCTTCCGTAAACTAATCACCACCATTGGTAGTTGATTACTGGGGTTGGGTCAAATATTTCCATGAATTCTTTTGAAGTACATAATTCTTACTTGGTTAAACACCTTGCATCCTAGGTGTTGTAAGTTTCAAAGTGGTCTTACATAGTTGAAATCGTTCTTCTCTGATATAAGTAATTTCCAGCTCACTCTTAAATTGGTGTTCCTATGCATTCCTAGTCTTTCAGAACTACTATTTGAGATAGCTACACTCTAGAGGAAAATTAGGGTCAGAGAGGAGAAGATACACCATAATGAGGAAGCAAGTGCACCTTGAAATTCAAATAATTAAATATTCACATAATAAATTTCACATTGATTGAAATGGTTCTTATTTTTTAATTGTAATTTTTAATTTACATAATCTATTATTATGGATTATATACATAATCTATTTATTATGGATATAGAATAGTGTGCATATTGTGGGTTACATGTGATAGTTTGATATAAGCATACATGTAATGATCAAATGAGGAAAATCAGGGTATATGTCATCTCAAGCATTTATCATTTCTTTGTTTTAGGAACATTCCAATTCCATTCCTTGGGTTATTTTCAAATATGCAAAAAATTATTGTTAATTGTAGCCCCCCCACATTGTGCTACCAAACACTAGATCTTATTCCTTTACCCATCTGTATTTTTGCACCTAATAGCCTTCTCTTCTTTATCTCCCTCTCCCTGGTACCCTTCCCTGCTCCTGGGAACTATTACTCTACTTTCTTTCTTCATGAGTTCTTTTTTTTTATATAGCTCCCTCATATGAATGAAAACATGCAATATTTGTCTTCCTGGGTCTGGTTTATTTCATGTAACCTAATGTCTTCCAGTTCTAGCCATGTTGGTTAGAAAAATAGGATTTCATTTCTTATGACTGAATAATATTCTATTGTGTATACGAACACATTTTGTTTATCCATTCATTTGTTGATAGATATTTAGGTAGATTCCATATCTTGGCTATTGTAAATTGTTCTGTAGCAATTCAATATACTGATTTCCTTTCTTTTGAATACACACACACACACAAATAAAGCAAAACAGTGGGATTGCTGAATCATATGGTAGTTTTATTTTTAGTTTTTAAGGAACCTCCATACTGCTCTTTATAGTGGCTGTATTAATTTACATTCCAACCACATACATGGGTTCCCCTAATCTCCACATCTTTGCAAGCATTTGTTACTGGCTTTTGGTGAAAGCCATTTTAACTGAGGCAAGATGATATCTCATTGTAGTTTTGATTTGCATTTCTTTGATGATTAGTGATGTTGAGCATTTTTTTCATATTCCTGTTGGCCATTTGTATGTCTTCTTTTGAAAAGTATCTATTCAGATTTTTAGCCCATTTTAAGTTACATTGCTTTTTTTCCTATTAAGTTGTTTGAGCTCCTTATATGTTCTGGTTATTAATTCTTTGACAGACAGGTAGTTTGCAAATATTTTCTCTCATTCTGTGGTTTTTCTCATTACCTTGCTGAACATTACCTGATTTCAAATTATACTACAAAACTATAGTAACAAAAATATTAATAGTATGTGATTGTTAGGTCTGCCCGGATGGTCCCTGGTCCCCTGGTTCTCAGTGTCAAGAATAAATACTGACACCAAATCAAGCCAGTGATGGATGATGGAGTCATCACAGATACAGAGCAATCCCACACAAAGCATTTACTGCCAAATAAAAGTATGTCTCAGAGGGAAAGATGAATCACTCCCTGTGAGTGAAGAAAGACTCTGAAGTCTGTGCACACACTGTCTTTTGTATGCTCACTAGTTTGTTTTGCCTTTGGGGTGATTGACAGGTTGGGATTATATAACAGGTTTCATAACAGGTGAATTTCCTTACTGTGCATATATTCTCCCAGAAGCCATCATGAAAACTCAACCCCCAAAATGGTAATTAGATGATAATGAGCACCAAGTCAGTTAAAGGTCACTAGGTGCTCCTTACTATGTGTGTTCCCACCAGGGAATAAGTTACTAGACACAGTTTGGTCCCTAGCTGCAATTCAGTTCCTGCTGTCTGCCTTCAGCCACTTCCTCACCACCTGTTTACCCTCTCCTACACCTAATAGTGCTGGCATAAAAACACAAACATCGACCAATGGAACAGAATGGAGAATACAGAGATGAATTGTGCGCTTATAGTCAAATCATTTTGACAAAGGCACCAAGAACATGCATTAGGGAAATGATTGTTCCTTCAATAAATGGAGCTAGGAAAACTGGATAGCTGTATGCAGAAGATGAAACTAGACCCTTGTTTCTTACTATATACAAAAATCAAATAATGTCTGTAATCCTAACTAGCACTCTGGGAGGCCAAGGTGTGAGGACAAGTTGAGGTCAGGAGTTTTAGATCAGCCTGAACAAAAGTGAGTCCCATCTCTATCAGAAATAGAAAAACTAGCTGGATATGGTGACATGCACTTGTAGTTCCAGCTACTTAGGAGGCTGGGGCAATAAGATTGCTTAAGTGCAGGAGTTTAAGGTCACAGCAAACTAAGTTGACACCACTGCATTTTAGCAAAAAAATTTTAAAAAAGCAAATAAAATAAAAATAGATCAAAGATTAAATCTAAGACCTGAAACAAGGAAACTACTAGAAGAAAACATTGGGAAAATACTCCATGACATTGGTCTGGGCAAAGATTTCTTGAGTAAGACCTCAAAAGTCCAGACAACCAAAGCAAAATGGACAAATGGGATCACATCAAGCCAAAGAGCATTTATACTGCAAACAAGACAAACATTTTGTAGTCCCCTGTGGGTTGTGCTCTCAAGGGCTCAAAACTAGTGGAAGAAATTTAACAGATTAAAAGATGACTACAGTGTAGTGAATGTATCATTAGAGAGTTCATTGGGAGCACAGCAAAGAGATTGTTTTCTGGGGTGTAAACACCCTTTTCCCAAGACATAAAAAAGATGTAAAAATATGGGCAAATGTGTCTGGGAAGAAAGTATGGTCTCCAAATATTGTAGAAAAATAATTTCAATGTTCTCTATAATTTAAATATGAAAGTTATTAACTGTTAAAAAGAGTAATCACAAAAAAAGGTAACCTAGCTTTCATTTCCTATATATTCTTTTAGTTGAAATATATTCCACTGACCTTTAATGATTTTTAGTATATTAATTTTAGGACTTTCCTGTCCTTCACATTATCGGTTAAGGATAGAATTCTGGAATAAAGAAAGAATTAAAGAACCAGAAATGAATTTTTAAAAGGATACTGTGAATAAGGCATTTCTTTTGTTAGTCTTTCTGGGCATATTCAAGAAGCTCTGTAATTACAAAAATGCTGCTCTACACAATTCTTTATAAGAGGGCAGAGAGGCTCATTGGAAAGGGGGAAGAGAAATACCCACCTGTCAGTGCCTGTCCCTTTCCAGATGTTAGATTTTGTATTCCCTGGATATTGAGACAGGACGATTGAGTTCTCGTCTGTTTTACCAGTGAATCTGTCTGTGGTTGTCATCAGCACTTCTTTTTTTCTTTTGTCTTCTCATGTGCAAAATGGGAATGATATTCTCATTTCCTACTTCTGCAAACTAGATTGCATCCCTCCCCTCCCTTCCCTCTCCCTCCTTCTTTCCTTCCTTCCTTTCTTCCAAAAACATTTTATTAGAGTCTGCTAAATACCAGGAACTGTGATTAGTTCTGGGGATACAATGATGAAAATGGTACATTGCCTGCCCTCAAGAGGTCACAGACAGTAGAAGAAACTGAATATCCATGTGAAAGGAGTTCTCTTTTGAGTAATGTCAATAAAGTAGGATCTAAATTCTGGAAATAGGAGGAAGCCTTACTTTAAGCAGTCTCTTAGTAGTTGAGACAAGGAGACTACCTGCTGGTAGCACATATGGAGATTTCCTTGTAAAATCAAACCTGAAGCAAACAGCAGTTACTTTAGCATGCTAAATTACTCAGTGAGCCCTGCCAGGCACAACCTGGGTATCTCTGGGTGTAAGAGAACTTCTTTCACCTGAGTATATTAACAGCATCACTACTCTCTCTACCTATTCCATAACAGTGATCACGAGTACTGACATCCTAGGGCTCTGGCGAGGATTAAAAGAAACATGTATTAAAAATGTTATTCTGATATAAGGCACTTTTCAAAGTTTCATTTACTTGCACATTCAACAAATACTGTTAGTGGACCTATTCTATTCCATGTACTGGCTAAGTCCTGAGACACTGATATGAATAATACGTGTCTCTTATCCTGAGGAGCTCCAGATGTAAAGGAAAGAAACAGTCATGTGAACAGGTGTTACAATATAATATGTTAATACCAATAAGAAGACGTTTGGGGTATTAAGGTGGCTCAGAGGAAGAAGTTTTGTTTCCTGGCACATTAGAGATGGCTTCATAATGGACAGTCTTGGGCTGGATCAGGAAAGATGAGTTGTGTCTGTCAGGTGAATGTTGGAAGGTGTTCTAGGCAGTGGGAAAGACATGTAAAAACAGGAAATCCTGGAAAAGTACCCTGTTTAGAGACTTTGATAGTTTTCCCTGACTAAAGCATGAAGCATATGCAGGGGGTTAAGGCTGGAAAGGTTAATAGGAAGAAGGTCAGACTCTAGGCCTTGCATATTACTCTAGAGACAAGGTTTCTTATTGTAGGCATTAAGATGTCATTGAGGGTTTCAAAACAGGGGAGTTATACATATATGCTCAGATTAGTGTTTTAGAAAGATCAGCAATGGGACAGTATAGGTAATACATTGGGATAAGGAGAAAGGAAGAGCCATTAGAGACAATTGTGACAGTTCCATTAAGAGAATGTTATTAACAACAATATATAGTATATTCCAAAATACCTGGAAGAGATTTTAAGTGTTGACAACTTACAAATGTTGACACAGTGTATGCATGTATCAAAATATCACATGTGCTTCATACATGTGTACAATTATTCTATGTCAATTAATTTTTTTAAAGAGAAAAAATATTTTTATAAATTAGTAGTTTTAAAAACAAGAGAATGTTAAAATAATAATAGCATGAATATTCCAAAATAAGAAATATAGAAAAAGGAACAGATTTTGATGGGTGGGAGAGATGATGAGTTTAAGATGGTACATGTTGAATTTGAAATAGCACTGGGGGGTTGGCATTCAGAAGTGTGACTGAGCTGGAGATATCAATCTGGGAGTCCATAGGCATATAGATAAAATCTCTCGATGTAATTTCTTGTTCTTTTGAAAAAATATCTCTTGCTTTGAAATGGACTGAATTATACAGGGCACCTCTAAAATCTAATAAATAAATTATAGCAATTCATATTCAAAAAAAGATGACTTATTTTTGTGTTGGCACAAACTTGCCCATATAATGCCTATGTGATAATAAGCTAATCCATCTCCTCTAATAACACACAGGATTGTTCAATGGGGTTATGAGAGGCTATTAGAAAGACAAGAAAAGAGTCCGGACCAAGAAGCAATCCATTTCTTTCTGGAAAGAGAACTAAAAGCTTTTGGCACAATGTCATTATTGTTATCTGCTATGTTTTTTTTCATAATAACAGATTTAATATTATTTACTAGTTTTTATAATAAAAACTACCATAGGAAAGGTAGCTCTATTCCAGTGAAAGGTCAGATGCTGCTCCTGGTGCCCAGGCTTTAGAAAGCAGTTGTTTACTATTGTCATATATTGTCATATTATTTTTAAAAAGCAAAGAGTCTTTATCTGCTCCTCATAACTTCAGGATTTTGGTGGATTTGTTTTAACTGAATGATTTTTCTTTGGTCTATGCGTCATGTATTTCTATTTCATAATATGGTTAGATAGTTTTCTTATATACTGTGCATTACAGATAATATGTCATAGCACACTTAATTCTGATATCTCCCTATGAAAACTTCTGAGTTTTCTTCTCACAACAGTTAACGGAATTTGTAGAGATTTGACTTTAGTTTTATTCAAGAGGGTTTATTTAGTATTTTTCCCCTTACTCCTAGTGAAAATATTTTCTGAAACTTAATTTATCTTCTTAAAATGTGATTATTCGGGGATTTCAGTGGAAATTCCAAGGTGTTTACCAAGCTTTTGTAACTTGGCAAAACTCAAACTCCAAACTTTCTTGTGATGGGCAGAAACTAAAATATCTTCTTTAAGCCCACTGTACCTACTCATACGCCTAGGACAGAATGTCCAAATGAGCATTCTCTCCTTGTCTTATCTAGACCACATGCCCCTGAAAGATCCACTTTCTTTCCAAGTTGCTACCTAGGTTAGGTCTCAACAAAGATGGTTTTCTTAAATATGTTCCTGAGAACTTGGTAGGCAATAGTGGGCTTGAGGTGCAAAGTACAAAACTAACTTTTCCCATTTGTCCTGTATCTAGTTATGCTTCAGCTGTGCCTGATGTCCTCCTGTAATGAACTTTATGTTTTTCATATCCATCTATCATCTCGTCTACTAATTTGCCCCAGAGTCATGCAAACTTTGGGGAATCTAAAGTCAGGCTATGTCTGAGAAACTCTGCTCTTTTTAACTTCTGTTAAGAATCTTGCTCTAATTGTGACATTGTTGACATTCCTATAGAACTAGGTTTATTTTTGTGATTAGTTTGTTAAAAGTGGAATAAAATAGCAATGCACACTTGGGTGACAAAAAAGTCCACTAGGGCATGAGTAACAGAAGACAATCAATACAACCTCTGTAAGGGAAAGAGAAGATTGTCATCGGAAGGGGCTTCCGATGACTCTGAAGTGCCAGTGATATTCTTTGTCTTAATCTGGGTCTGTAGTTATTCACAGTGTTATGATGCTTTAAAATTTATATAGCTGTTTTCTGCACACGCATCTCTGTGTACCACACATTTCATAATGGAAAAACAACTTAGTACAACTGCCAAAGGACAAACAAGGAAGAAGAAAGAAAAAATTAGAAAATAACTTCCAGTCATTTAGTTTTACTGTATAAAGGAAGAATGTGTCATTTTCAGAAGGTACCTTGCCCAATAAATAGTTACTGATGATGATGAAATTCAAAGATGCAAGAAATTTTTAAGAAGTCCTTCCACATGAAAATAAAAAGCATGATTTTAGAGCCTGAATCAACAGAGTTTATATCCTACCTGTGCCAGATTCTAGTAGGCAATTATTTAATATCTAAATTAGGGAATCCTCAATTTCCTCAACTACAAAATAGAAATAAAAGCAAATACTTCACAGAGCTGTTGTAAGGAGTAATGAGTTAGTATATGCACAGTGCTTCTTAGTATAGCGTCTGGTACACAGTAGGTCATCAGTCAGAATGTCCACCGGCCTTACCCCCCAATTTTTCCCCAGAGTATTAGATAACTAGAGACAGAGCCAAATTCATACAGTCAAATTAAATTCTTCATACCAAGTGTGAGATACTTTTTAAACTCGGTTTTGTTAGAACTTAGTTTTAATTCTAGAGGCAACAATTACTCATGATATACCATTGTTATTATACACTTAACTGCCTTATCCTTCAGTATCATTCGAAGTGTCAGTGCCCCAGATACTTCCTTTATTAAAGTACATGAAAATAGAGAGTAGGAGTAAAACTTAGGGATAAAACAGATTGTATGAGAAAAAAATGGACTGTGAAAAAGGGACCCACAGGAAGACTATAAAAGTCCTTCCTGTTTAATGAGTCACATGTTACAATTTTTGTATAATTAGCAACATCCTAGGAATACAGTCATATGCAGAAGCACACAGCCCTATTCTCTACCTAGAATGATTCTTTGATGGACACAGAAAGTATTTTCCATACGCTGGCAAAAGCATTTAAAGACGCACGGAAAAAACTCTCAACATTTTTTCCTACGGCTAAACTTAGGGGAAAAAAACATTCAGAAACCAGACAAGAAAGTACCAGTTTGTTAACAATGTTATTACTCCTAATTAAACTTCACACTGAAAACAACTGATTCACTGCTTTAAACAGTATCTTCTTGGTTTTGTTGTTTTGTTTTCTAATTTTTCCTCAGTACAGAGGTTCATACACCCAGCCCTCACACAAACACAAAATAAAAATTCAGAAACAGCATATTCATATGAGGAAACAATTATGTTGCTATTATGAATGCAAAGAAGGGTGAAAATGTCAAGAGTGTGGGATCTGGGAATGAGACTGCCTGAAGGTAAGTCCACAGTTGCAAGAGAGGATCCTGAAATTAGTCAGACCCAAGTTTGGGTGCAGATTTCATCTTTCTCCATCTCCATAATAGGAAGCAGACTGTGTGATCTCTCTCAGCATCAGTGTGGTCCTCAGGGAAGTGGAGGTTGCACTGGATGCAGTGAACAGGTGTGTGAGCAGTGTCTCCTCTGTCCTCTGCTATCCAGATTAGAAGTGGAGGCAGATTTTTGGTCTCCCAAGTCCCTCGGGGACTAAGGCTAAACTGCTTTCCTACATTTTTCCCTGTTTTATTTTCAGCTCTGAGGACATAACCTCTTGCAACCCTCATCCTGCCCCTAAACGCAAAGCTTCCTTGACAAACCAAAGCCAGACTCTTCTAGACTGGCTATGGAAGGAGAATCACCCCGCCCCTCCACAGAGGAGTGAGATGACTGTAACTTTCGGCCACAATTGCTTCCTCCCTGACTGATTTTCTCCTTGAAGATTTCTCACCATTAGTGATGACCCCACAGTCTAGTCTCAAGAAAGTTGAGTCCCTAATATATGGATAAAGTGTGACATACTTAATAATGACTATAGGAATTCTTCCCAATTTTCCAGGGACACATAACACAAGGAACTCATTCATTCTTCATCAAATATTCAGTAATTGCCTACTGTGGTCCAGGTCCTATTATAGACAGAAGGAATACAGCATTTGATAAAGGAAACACCTGGCTATACAGAGTTTCCATTCTCTCAGAATGGGAATGAACACTTGAAAATAGGCTTCCTGAACACTCTGGGAAAACACAAAGGAAGGAGAGAGAGCTGGTACTGTGAAACTAGATAACCCGGCTCATAATTTTTCTTTTTAGATAAGGCATGACAGAGTATTCTCACCTCGTATTTGTCTCAACGTGTCATTAGAGGCCTTGCGTGGTTGCTCACACCTGTAATCCTAGCACTCTGGGAGGCCGAGGCAGGTGGATTGCTTGAGCTCAGGAGTTTTAGACCAGCCTAAGCAAGAATGACACCCTATCTCTACTAAAAATAGAAAAACTAGCCAGGCCATCATGGCTGGAGCCTGTTGTCCCAGCTACTCAGGAAGGTCAGCCAGCAGGATCACTTGAGCCCTAGAGTTTGAGGTTATTTTAAACTCAGGGTGACAGAGTAAGACTCTGTCTCAAAAGACAAAAAAACCCACCAAAAATAGTAACAACAAAAGTGTCACTAAACACTATTCTCCAACATCTGGTAGTGATCTAAATCTTGATTTGACTCTTTTAGGACCAAACAAGGAGAATGTGAGACCCAGAGACATGTCTTCCAAAAATCAGCTTCTTGCTTCAGGATTAGCCTACTCCTTTTAGCAAAGGGAGGAGCTGAGGGATTCACCAACTGTTCACAGGCCTGTGGTCTTTCCCTGTTACCTCAGGGTAACAACGTTATTGGAGCACACCCAGTAAACCCAGAAGGAGCACTGGGGCTACATGCATGCGGCATTGGGATGGGGTGGGGGAGAATTAATCACATACTCAAACAGGCACAGCATGTTAATTTAGTTGCTAGGGTTATCCTGGTTTTATTGGTGACTGTAAAATTGTGTGAAACACCCTCATTTCTCTCACAGAACAAGACTTAAAAATTCATATATTCTGGAATATTTTAGGATGTGTTAAGAAAGATAACAGGCATAAATGCCACATATGCACATACCTTGTAACAAGACATTTTGACATTCGGACTCTGCTGATCAGGATAATATGCCCTTCCTACCCACTTAGATTAGGAGTACATTTTAACCATGTAAAGCTTTTCTACCATAACTATATTTTCCTTTAGTGTGCATTCTTTTTTGCCATGGGGGTCCCCTGAAGAAAAAGACATTAGTTTGATTTCTTATCCTATCTTTAGCTGAAGCACATTCTCTGGAAAACATGTCTCCAAATTTAAAATGCCAAGGCAAATTATCAGGTCCTCCCACCTTCCTTTTTCTTGTGACAGTGGTATTAGGCACTATCACTCTGTGCCTTTTCCAGGTAGCATTGCATTCGGGGATGATTGAAAGCTCTAGGTAGCAGTAACTCTGTCAAAACTCACTGAGAAGAGACCTTAATTCTGGAATAATATTATGAAGGCTTTGGTAACTTTTCATCAGCTCTCTGTTATATGAGCTTTTTAAGAAAATGTAATTTACAAAACTTCATAATTTTTTTCCTCCACAAAAAGATTTTGTGAAGATTTTCTAAGAAAGATGAACTTCTTGAGCATGTGGCCTCTATAAGAATCCCTTGTGTTTACAGATAAGAGCTCCTCTTAGCTTCTCTCCTCTGTCTCTCCTGAGGCGCCTCCCTGTCCTTCTCCTGGGTCCATCCCCAGGTCTCCCAACTGCATGTGCTTGAAACTTTCCTTACTGTAGCATCATTAGTATGAAGAGGATGTTTCATAGCAAGGAAGCCCAGAGCTGAGCTCGCACACTTTGACCTCAGCTATGTGCTCTGTGCGTTTGGATAAATTCCAGCTGTGTCCTTGGCTCATCTAAATTTGTTGAGTGAAGATGCTCTTCAACTGCTTTATCTTTGTCCTTTTTCCACTATATTACAAACCTATACATATTTGTTTGAATTCACTGACTTAATACATTTTCTTTCCACTAAACTTACAACATTTCTTCCTCCAATACAATAGATCCTCTGGTAATCAGTACTACTTAACTTCAATAATGTGAATGACTTGTTAGGTGTGAGTGATAAAATTGTTCTATAAATAGTACAAAGGTTCAGTTTCTCTCTAATTTCATCTTGTTTAATCTGAAAAACTCTTTGTCATAGAAATATCTCCAATTAAGAACACTTTCATTTATACATATAATAAACAAGGTTAATTTATGTAGTCTATATTAAGAATAATGAATCAGTTGGGAGAACAATCCATTTCCATTATAGCATTTTCAGTTACTGCCATGATTAGTACTTTAAATACTTCTGTATCCTTTTTTATTCCCAAAACAAAAATTTAAATCTTTTATTATTGTTTCAGCTAAGGGTACGAAGATGTAGGTTACAATGTTTGCATTTGTTGGGCAAAGTCCCTCTTATAATTGTGTCCCACTCCCAACAAGTGTGCCATACACCCTAACATTGTCCCCATGAAGTGGGAGCATACTCACCCCCCTGCTACCTCCCTTCCCTCTCTCATCTCCCCCCACATTGAATTGAATTGAGTTTTTCTCTTATGTTGGGTGTGTATTAGATCATCTACTGGCTTCATATTAGTATTGACTACATTGGATTCTTACTTCTCCATTCTTGTGATGCTTTCCTAAGAATAATGTGTTCTACTTCCATCCAGATTAATACAAAGCCTGTAAAGTCTCCATCTGTTTTAATGGCTAAATAACATTCCATGGTATACACATATGACAGCTTATTAATCCATTCCTGGGTTGGTGGGCATTTAGGCTGTTTCCACAGTTTGGCAATTGTATATTGAGCTGCAATACATAGTCCAGTCCTTGTGATAAAATGATTTTTTTTTTCTGGGTAGATGCTTAGTAATGGGATTACAGGATCAAATAGGAGGTCTTATTTCAATTCTTTGAGGATCCTCCATATTTCCTTCTAAAGAGGTTGTATTAGATTACAGTCCCACCAACAGTGTGAAAGTGTTCCCTTCTCTCCACAACTGTACCAGCATTTGCAGCTTTGAGACTTTGTTATACGGGCCATTCTCACCAGGGTTAGGTGATATCTCAGCGTGGTTTGACTTGCATTTTTCTGCTGATTGTGGAAGACGAGTATTTTTTTTTAAATATTTATTAGCCATTTGTCTGTCTTTCCCAGAGAAGTTTCTGTTCATATCTCTTGACCAATGGTAGATGGGATTGTTTACTCTTTTTTGTTGATTAATTTGAGTTCTCTGTAGATTCCAGTTACCAATTCCTTGTCCGATTCACACCATGCAAATATAGTTCCTCGTTCTGAAGGTTGTCTTTTTGCTTTACTTGTTGTGTTCTTAGCTATGCAGAAGCTTTTCAATTTAATTAAGTTCCATTTGTTTATTTTTGTTCTTGCAATTGCCGCTGAACTCTCATCATGAGATCTTTCTTCAGTCTGAAATCATCAAGAGTTTTTCCCAGACTTTCTTCTAAGATTTTTATTGTTTCATGTCTTAGATTTAAATCTTTTATCCATCTTGAGTCAATCCATCTTGAGTGGTGAATGGTGTGGGTTCCGTTTCAGTCTTTTACCTGAGGTTGCCCAGTTCTCCCAGCAACATTTGATGAATAAGGATTCTTTTTGCTAGTGTATGCTTTTGTTTGATCTATCAAATATCAGATGGCAATAAGAGACTGGTTTCATCTCTTGGTTTTCTATTCGTTCCATATATCCATGTCTCTATATTCATGCAAATATCAAGCTATTTTGATTACTGTGGACTTGTAATATAACTTGAATTCTGGTAAAGGGATGCCTCTAGCTTTGTTTTTATTACTAAGAATAGCCTTGGCTATAGGGTTTTTTCTGGTTCCATACAAAGCAAAGTGCTATTTTTTTCCAGCTCTTAAAAGTATGATGTAGGTATTTTAATGGGGATTGCATTGAATCTGCAGATGCTTTGGGTTTTAACAATGTTGATTCTTCCCAGCCAAGATCGTGGTGTGTTCTTCCATTTGTTAATGTCTTCTGCTATTTTTTTCCCTTAGGATTTCATAATACTCTTTGTAAAGATCTTTTACTTCTTTATTAGGTGTATTCCTAAGTATTTCATTTTCTTTGAAGATACTGTGAAGGGAATTGTGTCCTTGATTTGCTTCCAGCTTCACTGTTATTGGCGTATACAAAAGCTACTGATTAACATTGATTTTATATCCTGAGACATTACTGTATTTCTTGATCACTTCCAGGAGTCTTATGGTTGAGTCTTTGGGTTTTTCTAAGTATAAGATCATATCATCTTAATTATAAGAGTGAGAGTTTGACCTTCTCTGCCCCCATTCAGATGCCCTTTATATCCTTCTCTTGTTTGATTGCATTGGCTAGAACTTCCAGAACTATGTTGAATAGTAGTAGTGATAGTGGACATCCTTGGTTCTAAGGTTTTAAGTGGAAAAGCTTTCATTTTGACAAACTATGTACCCCAAACTCTGTACCCCTGTAATATTCTGAAATTTTTTTTTTTTTTTTAGAAAAAGCCTTCAAATATCAATCATTCCTAAGGATGCTTTCATTACTAAGCATCAAGTGGGAAAAATAAAGATAATGTGTTCAGTTTCTTATTAACAAAAAGAAGTTATCAACTAATGGTTATTGAGCGTTCGTTGTTTAGTTTGATGGAAAAGTTTTGCAAGTACTATTGCATGACAGGGTGCATAGAATTAATTAATGCTATTGAACTGTATACTTAAAAGTGGTTAAAATAGCAAATTTTATGTTAGAGATATATACTTACCACATTTTAAAAATTCAAAAAACAGGCAAAGTTATATTAATATGTGTTTCATTTTTGGTGAGCTTGTAAGAATCAAATTGATTATGATTGTTATTAATTTCAAAGAAACCTACTAAAAATTTTATTCTTATACCCCAATTTTCCTTACTGTTGTGATATGAAAATGACTTCCAAGCAATTTTTTTAAAAGCTATTTTCTTGTTATACCCACAAATACAACAAAAACATTCCAGTATTGGCATACTGATTTCCATTATATACCCATGACATCGATAATTCATTGAACACCATATATGAAGAAATTCTCTGATCACTTCCTACCAGAATGAAACGTCTTCTTTCTGTAGCTCAATAGTACTTAGCAAAACTGTATGGCTCCAAAGAGCACCATAATTTACACTAACAGGTTTAGCTGTTGTAGTAATTTAAGCCTAAGGTATGTGCTCTTTATGAGTCTAATGTAAAACATCAAGTTTGAAGTGGTACTCAGGTGGTTTATTTACTAAAGGAGCTACTAACACTTAGAGACACGTTAAAGGGCTGCTTTTAAGAAAATGTGAAGCAATAATAATAAAAAGGTAACAAGAATTTCCTCAGTTTCATTTGCAGATCAGATAATTATAGTTCTGGGAGCAAATAAAGTTATAGCTTTTGAAGATCCCTTGGGTTTGCACAATGAAACTCTGCAGTGCTTTACTAAATTTGGAAACTCTTTGTTATTACTTGTCAATCATACATAAGCCTTTTAAAGTTTTCTCATACTTATTTTGCAATAGTAGATGTTGAGAAATGTTAGGTTTAGATGCCTATTTTTCTGCATTCTATTTGGTTGGTCTCATGGGTTCCCAGGGAGCAATAGAGGTGATATATTTCTTTCACTCCATCTGGGCCTTCCCCGTCACTGTCAAACACCTGCATGATAATTTTAGCCAATCACTGGAAAGTAGAGTTCCCTTGAGAACACTTGTCCAATTCAAATGCTTATCAGTGATATAAGATCTAAAGAGAATGAGAAGATGGAGAGGTCTTTAAGGCTTGAGTACTAATATTTTATTCTTTTTTTTTTTTTTTTCCAAACAGCAGAATAGATGGTGGGAAGTCTGATGGTGCAACATCCCAGATGTACTCTTCAGCTGAGCTGGCCTGCTTTACATGGTTTATAGAATCAGATTTGTTCGCTACTTCTTTTTCCATAGCCGTTTTTCATCTCATATACTGAGTTAATTCCTGGCTTTTATTATTCTTCTTATCCTTAGGTATATCCTTCTTTTCCTTCTTATCCTCACATCATCTTGATTTTCCCAGGTATTAATTGTATTTGAACCTTTGGAATTATATTTTGTTTGTGCTACCTTTTTGGAAACATGCTAATATTTTTGGAAAGAGAGAGGAAAGATTTTTATTTGATAAAGATAGATAACTACACTTATCAAATGCTTACCTACTATGTATTAAACACTCTTTCAGCATTTTACACATTAAGACGTTTAATCCTCATGATCCTGCATGGTACGCTAATAATATGACCAGCACACTAGCTTCATTTTCGGAAGAGGAAACAGGCATAGAAAAGGTTGAGATACAAAACTTTCATTTGATTGGGTCGGGAATCCTGGCCCCAAAATCTGTACTCTACCATTATACCATGTTTCTCCATCTGGTATATTTAAAATCTCTCTATATATTGTTTTTACCACATGGTTAATTAAATTTTCACTAACTGTATTAATCATAGTCCAAGTTATTTTATTCAACTTTCAAATGTTCATTTGCTGCCAAATAATAGTAAGTAAGATGAGAGATACTATGTGTTTTTCTAGTGGAAAGATTAGTTAAATCTGCAGGGGTAGATTTGCTATGAAGCTAATGAAGCTTGAGCTTCAGTTGCATGATCTTAAGAGGGGCACAACCATATATTCACATAGTCAAGGTTTGGGTAATTTTTGAAAGAAATGAGAAATTCAATTTCCATTGGTTAAGACTGCTGTCTCTTTGTCCTCTAACATTCCCTGTGCCATAAATCTTGTGTCATATAGCACTGGAAATGCCAGGGATATTTGTGGGAACCAATTAAAGAGAAGTTGAGTTGAAAATACATTTAGTTTGGCTTTTATGGAATATATTTATGTGGCTTGAAATCACATCTTACATAATTAAGTTATTGCTTGCCATCCCACTATAGGGATAATTTCCAGGATAAATTTTCAGTACAGGCCGTGAACTAGGCTTTTGCATTGTTTAATAACCCAATTAATGAAAAGGAATACATCATATGAATGCACTGGAGAAAATATTTTAATTTCTTGCTGATTTGATATTTATTTCACTAAAATTAATGGAGATATTATAACTCTAGACAAGCTGGTCAATGGGTATCACTAAGTCAAGGAATATTTTGGGTTGGAATTGGGATAGGAAAACATGAAATACTCTGAGATTGGAGCAGGTTGGAATCAGGATAGGAGAACATGAAAGGCTCTGAGATTGGAGAATGTTGGAGTCAGCATAGGAAAACATGAAATACTCTGAGATTGTAGCAGGTTGGAATCAGCATAGGAGAACATGAAATACTCTGAGATTGTAGCAGACACTCAGGAATGATACTAGATAAAGATTTTTCCCAAGCCTGATAACAATTTGAAAAATGTAAACAACATAGCCAAAAACAAACTGTGAAGATAAAAGAAACTAAAAAGTCAAGTCAATCATATTACAGAAAGGCCTTCATTTTTAATATTTCCGTAAAAAATTATAAACTCTTATCATCTGAAGAGGGGTTTAAAGAATGTGAGCCAGAACTGTAGAAAAAGCCTATCTTAATAGCATGTCAGGCAATTAATTAGTAAAAATACCACACTACTTCTAGTTTCTTGCTCCACATGCCAGGAGTTTGGAATTGGCACTCCCTTCTAATAACAAAGGAAAAGCTGAACAGACTAAAAAAATCAACAACTCTTCTGGAATCTATAGGAGAAGTAGGGATTCAGGTAACCACCACCTCTAAAATTAGAGAGAGACAAAGGAATACTGGGGCAGAGACTCCTGAGCAGAAACCACAAGGGGAATCAGTGCTGGGGAGGAAAAATGCAGCTGTAATTGACATATTGTTGGAGGCTCAATGTGGACAAATCTAACAGTTAAAAACTCCAGGACACCCCAGTCATGAGTACCCCCCACACATTTGTGAGTTTTTTAGCAGGTTCTCCCAGTAAATATTACAGAGAAAAAGCCCCTCATGCAGGAAGATGGAAAAATAACTATTTTGAAATGTGTCAGAATACTTTCTTCTTTTTCATAAAGCCAGCCCTCAGGAGAAACTATTTAATCAGAGCCTGACAGAGCTGGAGGAAGGAAAATACCCAATTCTAACCAGCTTTCACCTTCCGTGTGGGAGAAGGGAAATGCTCACATCCAGCTCACTAGCCATCCTGCTCCACATAAGCAGTGGGTGAGTAGGAGACTGAGAGGTCTTGTGTGGTTCTTAGTGTAGAGGTCCAAGCTCACTAAAAGACAAAGACTTCATCATAGGGCTATGGAATGTTTCCCCGTCTCCCACACTTTCCCCACACACCTGTAGCAGTTCCTTTTACCCGTACATCATATCTTGCTATTAAGAAAAAGCTGTGGGGGTGGAGTCAAGATGGTGGTCTGTAGCCAGCGTTCCATGGAGGCTCCCATCCAGAAAGAGAGTTAAAGGGCAGAAATTTAGCAAGAAAGCTGATGGTTCACATCTGAACAAAAAGAGAAAGTTGAAGAATGCACATCAACCCTGCTGAGGTGACCTGCAACCCCAAGGATACAAACAAAAGGTACAGAATCCAGCCAAGCTGATGGGCGTCCCCTCCCCCCTGAGAACGACTCTCAGTATAAACCATACCTCCATACAAACAAGTGAGTAGAATTCAAATGTTCTCCCATTTTACCCCACTGGAGAGACCTTCTAAAAACCAGACCTCCTTCCCCTACTAGGGTGCCATGGCACTCTCCTGCCAGGCATAAAACTGTATAAAACTGTATATACTCTTTGCTTACAATTTTGAACTCCTGGCACTCCCCTCTAATCTCACCCTGAGGCCTGGAGGCCTGTCCTCCATGGAGTCCAGATTCTTGGGCCTTTTCTCGAGGGGTGCAGACAGGGCATGGACTGTTGCTGATCTGTGCTGACTTTCCAGCTCGGGAGAACTTTCCAGCTCGGGAGTAGGGAGAAGATGATCAGCTGAGGGAGAGGTGGTACCCTGAGGCACTGGCAGCAATGGGAGCAGTGACGGTGGGGATCCTACCCCTGGGGATGTTTTGAGGGAACACTCCCAGTCTCTCTGGGCAACTCAGGGAGGCTGGGAAGCTTCTCTGGTGGCAGCAGCTAGTGGGACAGAGCGCAGGCTTCCAGAGTAAAGGGTATGCCTGAGGCAGAACCAGCCTGGGTGGAGCATAGGGATTAAAATACATGCCCAGAGACAGCAGACACCCAGGGCGGGCTGACCCAGAGGACTGCTTTACTGAGCTTCAGATGTACCCGGTCCTCAGAGGATCAAAGCTGAGACCAAGGGGGAAAATAGCTAGGACAGAAATAAATTCAGCAAAGTTGTTCTTTTCTGTCAACAATATCAAACAGGGACAGGGCTAGAACTGAGTGAAGCACCCCAGCCCCTATCAAGCACCTGAGGTTCTTAGGCCTCACCTCTCCCTGCCAAATAGTGACAGAGAGTGGGAGAGACTGGTGGCCTGGCTGAGGAGACTCAGATCTCCCTGTGACTCAGGCAGGCGCAAACCCCTGGAGCATGTGCTCATTGGAGGGAACTAGATCACAGCCCTGCAGGGTTACCGGTGACTGGGCATGACAGAGGTGCAAGGTGGGGAAGGAGGCATCAACCTTCTCAGACTAATTTATTTGCTGGGGGGTCCTCCTAATCTCATGGAGCATTGGAACAAGTTATACTAGAGTTGCCAGCAGACCCCTCCTATCTAGTTGCCAGAGACCTTTTGAACTCTCCTACCTGAGGAAGGTGCTGACTGGGACAATTGATTGGGACCTCTTCAACTGGGCCAATTACCTGAGGACTATCCAAAGTGGTACCCTGGTTATGTGGTAGTGGGAAGATTCAATTTTCCTTTTCCAATGGTTGCCTGTGGTGGGTGACTTAACTGCTGGTATTTCTCCCAGCTCAGACTTCAACCTAGAGCAACTGATTCACTAGGGTAAGACAGAGACCAGCTGAAAATAAGACAGAGCCACCTAATTCCAACACACCAAGAATGTCCCCACTTTCCTAGGCAGTAGCACTGTACAGGTTCTGGCAAAACTGTAGGAAACAGGTACAGGCATCAGTCTCAGCTTTCACACTAAGGACTGGCCAATCACTACTCCTAGAACCCCCTACCAATTTATCCTTGTCTGCTCATCTTGCCAAATGGTGCAAAATAATCATGTGGCAGAATCAGCGAAAATGCTCTGGCAACATGCACAACCAGAGCAGATTAACCCCCCAAGGAACAATTCGGCAGACACAACTGAAGATCCTATGCATAAACAGATGGCTGAGATGTCAGAAACCAAAGTCAGAATTTGGATTGCAAATAAGATCAATAAAATAGAGGAAAAGTTGGATTTAGAAATTCAGGGAACATTTCAAAAATTGTCTCAAGAAGTCAAGGAATTCAAAGACCAAATGACCAAAGATTTTGACACATTTAGACAAGAATTTGAAGCCCTCAAAGATCTGAGAAATTCAGTAGAATCCCTCAGTAACAGAATGGAGTAAGAAGAAGAAAAGATTTCTGATATTGAAGACAAAGCTTTCAAACACTTCCAAATGTCCAAAGAGGAAGAGAAATGGAGGGCAGAAACATATCATTCTCTCAGAGAGCTCTAAGATAATTCAAAGAAAACCAATATTCGCCTTATAGGAATACCTGAGAGTGATGAAGGGCCTCACGGGGCACAAAGTATCTTCTTCATGAGATTATGAAAGAGAACTTTCCAGACATCCCAAGAGACTCCAAAATTCAGATAGCAGATAGTTTCAGAACCCCAGCATGACTCAACCCAAATAAGACATCCACCAGGCACATCATAATTAACTTCACCAAAGTTAATATGAAGGAGAAAATTCTGAAAGCAGCCAGACGGAAGAAAACCATAACGTACATGGAGAAGAATATTGGAATAACTGGAGATCTCTCTGATTAAACTTTTCAAGCTAGAAGAGAATGGTCATTGACTTTTAATCTCCTAAAACAAAATAACTTTCAACCCAGGATCCTGTCTCCAGCTAAACTGAGTTTCATTTATGATAGAGAAATTAAATACTTTAATGACATCCACATGTTGAAGAAATTTGCTATAACTAAACCATCTCTCCAGGATATTCTGAGACCTATCCTCCATAATGACCAGTGTAGTCCTCCACCACAAAAGTAAACTCACTCAGAAACTTTCAAATCAAATTCCAACCTTCACAGTGGGGAAAGAATTAAAAATGTCCACTGCACTTTCAAAAGGCTTATTAATATTCTCAATTAATGTGAATGGTTTAAATTGTCCTCTAAAGAGGCATAGATTGGCTGACTGGATACAAAAACTCAGGCCAGATATCTGTTGCATACAAGAATCTCATCTTACCTTAAAAGATAAATATAGACTCAAGGTGAAGGGATGGTCATCTATATTCCAGGCAAATGGAAAGCAGAAAAAAGTAGGTGTTACAATCTTATTCGCAGATACAATAGGCATTAAACCAACAAAAGTAAGGAAAGATAAGGATGGACACTTCATATTTGTTAAAGGTAATACTCAATATGATAAGATTTCAATTATTAATATTTATGTACCCAACCAGAATACAGCTCAGTTTATAAGAAAAATTCTAACAGACACGAGCAATTTGATTTCCTCCAGCTCCATAGTAGTTGGAGATTTTAATACTCCTTTAGTAGTGTTGGATAGATCCTCCAATAAGAAGCTAAACAAAAAAATTTTAGATTTAAACTTAACCATTCAACTACTGGATCTACAGAACATTTCATCCCAATAAAACTGAATACAAATTCTTCTCATCAGCCCATGGAACATACTCCAAAATCAATCACATCTTAGGTCACAAGTCTAACCTCAGCAAATTTAAAATAATAGAAATTATTCCTTGCATCTTCTCAGACCATCATGGAATAAAAGTTGAACTCAATAA